>JAYJMH010036344.1:0-15975 GCA_036873815.1 Phacellophora camtschatica
GCTCAAAACTTTGACAACGCAACCGACTACGGGGCCGCGCTGGTACCCAGACTTCGCTCGTCGTCGTAGTCGCGTTCATAGTCAAATCGTAAGCTCCCTACTATCCCTTTGACCCCGGGAAGGGCCATATGGCCTACTGACAATCAACGTAAAGCTTCATATTCTCAGGAGGTAATTGCGGGTAGAACTTTACATTAATTTAAGATATTTTAACGTAAGTTTGTCATATAAATTAAGTTGTTTTGCATGTGCTACCCCCTGCAAAATATAAACTTGCGTATGAATTGCCTGTTTAGCAGAAATAAATGATTATATTCATTTAAAACGGTTATATTCATTTAAATAGTTTGTTATCAAAGGTGGAAAATTTTTTTAAGTCCCTTAACAGAGATTAATTTTCTGCTTTAATTCAATTCAATTCAATTTTGACGTTTCTTGCATTTTTAGCCACTATCTGACTAGAAGAATAGGTCTTGAAGCTGTTATGCGTACAAGATGTACAAAAGGTTAGGATTTGTGATTCAGTGTAATTCAAAATTTATTCATGATATATATCGATTTTTTTAACTAATATGGACCTACAAAGCTACATTTTATTTAAACAAAATCTTGTTGTGCTTATTCACATTTTTATCAAGGAGTGAATTTAATAACTGTGCCTGTAACATTTTTAAAATATAAACTAATCTGGAATTTTCTGAAAATTGTTTTCCGGCTCCCTGGAATGATCATATCATATTTAACCACGTAAAACGTCATTTTCTTTGGGGATAATGTAGACGAAATTTCCTCTGCATTGAATCTTTAGTATCAGCTTAATTTTTGGATTAAATTTGCTTTTGTCTGAAAAATGAGAATTTGATCGGATTACTTGTAAGTTGAAACAATTTCGTGCCTTAGAAAGAATTAATAATCTTTTATTTTTACTTAACTGCCATAATTCAAAAAGATTAATTAGTATTTGATCTGTATTTCGAATCACATTTTAGAATGTCTCAGCAGTTTTTGACAGTTTTATTAATATTAAACAATTGGTTTGTTTCGTTTATATAAAAAACATCACTTTACGTCATCACATATTGTATATCATAGTGTGTTTCATGATTTAAATGTCTACCTTTATTTTTAAATATCACCGATTAAAAGAAATAACAGGGACTAATACCGTAAACGCTCTGTTTAGCCCCTCTCTATTGAGCCCCTTAATTTCTTAAGAGATCGGCTCATAGGTCAAATGCAAGAATTCAATGATAGCTTACATAAGTCGTAAGATTTTAAACAGAAAATTGCAACAACCAAAACTTTTATAGCCTCGATATTAATTTTGTTGATAAACCCCCTCTGTGTTAAGCTCCCCCCGCTCTTTAACGCATCTATAACTATAAAATTAAATAAGCCTTGAAGAGAATGAACGGACATAAATATAGCTCATCTAAAAATAGCTTCAAATTCTGTTCAAATCTCCCAGCAATTGAACCAATCACAACACAGCAATGATCTCATGGAATGTCAAATGACAAGGGAGCTTTTTAATTTGATTGGCTACGTATTTATAGATGCAGCATATGGCCGTTGATTCTCTTGAGAGCCTTTACGATGTGCGAATATGCTTCAAACATGTAAAAACATTCCGGTTTTATATTGAGTAAACTTATTAAGTGCGTCGAAGCAGGCTTACTAAGTGATTTGCATTGTAATCCTGATTGCTACGGAATAATAAGTTTAACTTTGATTTTTCACCAGGATTGAACATTCATACATTCCATGGAAACTTCTTCGTTCGGTCGACGGACTTGCTATCTTTACCAAATGTCAACCCTGACCACAGTTTTTCAATGCAAATTGAAATGGAAGATAATCTCACGGATCATAAATATGCTTGTTTTCAAGCTGCCTTGCTGTATACAACGTCTAAAGGCAAGTTTAAACTTTTTTCTTCTTCTTTTCTTACTTTCGTGTAACGTGCGGTTATCTTTCGCATTTTGATTTCATTGGGTTTTTTGTACATATTGCTTGTGAAAAATGTCAGTGTTATGTCAATCAATTGTTTTCTTTGCGAGGTTTTTCAAATTTGTTTGATATCACATGCACAGTCGCATTGCTCGATTGATAAAAAATGCCACAAATCGTAACTTTGTTCAGTTACAATGCGATCTCGTTCAGTATATATTTTGCTAAAAAACATTTAGTTGCTTTATCGAAACAATTGTTGCCTTTTCTTTGTTTGGCAAAAAGCTGCAATAGTTTTTTAAGTTTCATACAGGGAGTTTATAGTAATCAACGATAACAGCGGTAACTGAAACTTGCTCAATTTTATTTCTAACCAAGGAAGGGTACTGTTAAGATGTTATCGTTGGTAAAATCAACAACGCGCAATGTTGTCCTGTTTTTGTTTTCTGTGGAAAAATAGGGCAAATTTTTTAATGGATTTACTTATCCCAAGAGACGTAGAAAGTTTAAGTAATTGCAAGGCATAGCTACTCATTACTTTAGATTCTCATTTAAAAGCAGTGTTGACGTGATTCTAGTGCAGCCCCTATAACTTTGTTTTGCTTTTTAAACAGGTGAGAGAAGAATAAGAGTACATACATTGGGAATTCCTGTTACAAATAAACTGAGTGACGTTTTTGCTTTTGCTGATCAAGACGCTATGGCGTCAATACTTAGTAAAATGGGTATGTTTGTTTTATTTACTTTATTTGGCTCTTTTAGTACGGGTAGGCTACAGATAAAGTGCAATTTTAGTGCACTGATTACAGTGGCTGTAGAGATTCGTCTGTTAAAAGATGCCCTGTCTTGTTGAAAAAGGGAGATATGAAAATTTCTTATGTTAAAAAGAGGCCCTGCTGAGTGTTGAAATTAGGGGAAGTAAGGTATCACAATAATATATGTTTATATATACATATTATTTGATTTTAACTTTGACAATTTGAAATTTAACATCTTGATACTTTTCATTTCAAATTGTTTTCCACGATGGTATTCCACGTGTTTTCCTCGATGGACTTTGTAGTATATATATTTTTAATGCTTTTGTAGATATTTTCTATGATTTCATTGTAAATCAGGTTTTTTTTTATTTCGTTATTTCATTTTCAAATCATATTTTGAAAATGTTTTTAAAATATGTATTATTTCAAACTTGATTATTTGTTTTTTTGCAGCTGTCGACAGATCATTGTCATCCTCGTTGGGTGATGCAAGAGAGGTAAGACTTGTTCCAGTGCAGACAGTCACTACATTGCTCTTACCTACATTTAATATTGAGCATTTTAAAAATCTTATTTTAACAATTTTTTGTTGATGATTCTAGTGCGGCACAATAAGAATTCCAAGAAGAAAAGTATACAGAACATTTTGGAAGAATTTGGATGAAATAGTCAAGAGAAATCTTGATTTTTGGGTTGTTTGAAGAAATAACACCAAGCACGCAAAAGATCTTTAATTGTACAAGATATTTTTATGAACTAGTAGCATTACCTTGGGTAACAAGTTCTTTTTTGGCATAAACATAATTTTTAAATTATCCACCGGGTTACCCCCAAAAGATATATCCCTTTGCAGAACTGTAGCTCGAAATCCGTGAGGCTGCAAATCTCGAATTGTGCTCAATACGATGTCCAAAGGGCAAACGTAGAGTTTGGGGTATCATACATTCACCTGCGATCACATTTACCTTTCCAAAACATTAAATTGAAGATTTGAAATTGGAGATTGGAAATTGGATATATCTAATTCATAATTAGAATTTTTAAATTTCTTTTTTAGGCTCTTTTGAATGCTTGTCAGGATTGTTTGAAAGTTTATAGATCAGAATTATCCGGTCAACGCGGTACAACAAATATTCTTGCCCCGTCCAGTTTGAAACTTTTACCACTTTACGCTTTGGCATTAATGAAATACGTAAGTGAAATCATTTAAATGTTAACCCCCTGAAGGATAATTTAATAAACAATGTGAAATGTGATATTTTATGGGGTTGAGTGCATACAATTTTTAAATTAATTTTCTAGATATCCATATGAGTTTATTCTTTTCTACTGTTGTTTCGTACACGAACAAATTTTCAACTTTTACTGTTTTTTATATCCCTTGAGAGCTTTCAGTGCTGATTTAGCTCCGGTTATCTCGAACACTAGTTTGAGATGGCGGGGTTCAACTGTACCACGTTTTTAATGGATTCCCTATGAAGTAAACTTGTATTGTTGTTGCTAAACGTTCTTTTTTTTACTTGGCAGAGTATTTGTTAAGTGTTTTGTCATTACTAATTCGTTCTTAGTGTTTTGTCATCACTTATTCATTCTTATAAAAACAGGAAGGATTCCGGCTTGGCAGTGGGACATCACTGGATGCACGAGTCAATTCATTGTTATTACTAAAGACACTACCGCTAGCTGATTTCATGGTTTCAGCGTACCCTAGACTTTACTCGCTTACTGATCTCTTCATTGAGGTAAGTAGACTGTAAACTTTAGCTAAATTCATCTTATTTCACAAATACATTATATTGTACAATGATACAGTTATTCATTTATTATTATTCATTCTACCAGCCGTTCAATATTATTGTTAACATGCCGAAAGTTTTGCATAAAATGTTTTTAACTTTTTTTATTTTCAGTCAAATGAGACCCCTAGCAATCCAGCAATTTTAAATTGCTCTGGTTCAAGGTTAAGCAGGCAAGGAATTTTTGTAATGGATTGCGGAAAGGTAAGTGTTCTTATGATTATATTTTTTATGAACAATTGCAAAATTTTATTTCGTGACGGCAGAAAACAGAAAAAACAGTCTCATGGTTTGAAGTGCAGAACAGAAAGTTCTTGTATTAAAGAAAACTAAATATTAAAACTTTCCGTGGGTGTGTTTCTAGAAAACGGATAATTTTTTCCATTATGGCGACAAGGAATGTTCTTATTTCTAAGAGCAAAACAACTTCTGTCAAACAAAGGATTTAAGCAGCAGGAAAAGAAAGCGATATCACACCTTCAAGTTTAACCATCTGAAAGAACAAACAATGTTGCGGAGGAGATGTTTTCATTTTCCAGTTGAGAGAGTTTTGCTTTGTTCTCAAGGGACAATCGCTTTGAAACCAGTGTGTTAATTTCACTATTGTTACAAAATTCGCCTCTGTTATTTCTAAATATTTCTACATTTTTCTTGTTTTTTCCTTTGCAGGCAATCTACATTTTTATTGGTAAAAACGTTCAAGTAGATTTGATTCAAAATATTTTTAATTATCAAAGTTTCAATGACCTACCGGATGTCATGGTGAGTAAATTTTTGTTTGTAGAATTTCTGTCGATTTTGTTTTAGAGCTTTCATACAAGTTAATTGAGGCTTAGTATGTTATCTTTAACAAATGTATATATATATATATTTTAAGAAATTGAGTACTTAAAATATTTTTTATTTTTTCGTTTTTAGGAAAAACTTCCAGAATTAGAGCACCCAATGTCCGTTGCAACGCGAACATTTATTCAAACAATAAAAACTGAAAAATGTTACCATCCTATTACCATGGTATTCAGGTAAATAATTCATAGTTAGAATTTTTAAATTGATTTCCTCATTAGTTTGTTTTTTAATGTGTTGTTTTTTCTGTAATTTTTTGTTCTGTTTCTGTAATTTTTTTTTTATTTTAACTGCGTTTGTTTATCATCGACAGTAACAGTTTACAAATGTTGTTAATCCGTGTTTGTTTCTTGTGATTAATCTTGTCAGTGATTTAAAACGCTTCCATTCTCTCACCAGGGAAGATAGCAAATCACGAATGTTATTCATAAACAATCTCATCGATGATCGATCAGAATCCGTGATGTCATATCAAGAATTTTTACTTCATATCCAGCGACAAATCAACAACTAGACCTTCAGGGATGCGGTGATAGATCTAAGATCACGTGGCTATAGATATCAAATCACGTGACGATGCCACGATGATGCGGGTAGTACTTTGAAAGCGGGATGATTCCATAAATGCGACAGTGGATGTTTCCTCGAGATCTTTGGAATAGAACTGAAATTCAATCGACGTTTTTCCTGAATATATAATTTATATGAGTATAAATGTTTTGTGAAATTCTCAAATCCTTTTATTAGGATCAGGAAGAAGCTTTTTAAAGTGTAATTTTCTTCTTGTATTACACTGACATTGTCATCCTATTTAAATGGTCTGTTTCATCCAGCATGATGCGGTGCGTGAGTTTTTGGTGTGCAACGGCCGTTTTTATTTTCATATAAGTTGATAGCCAATACAGTTTTAATCTGAAATCTGCCTAGAGTATGGCAGTCGAGAAAGCAACTGTTAAACTTCCCAATGTCTTCAGTTGTAACTCTTAAACAAAAGAACACTAGCATTATACGAACAGGCAAAGTAAACTCAATCAAATTCTCAAATGGAACACCAAATGTAGAAACAGGAATCTTGGGACCTGTTTAGATAAGCCAGGCTGGCTCTATCTTAGACTTGCTCTAAGTCTATTTCGTTTCGTTAATCAGTAAAAAAATATGTAGCTGCGGAGGAAAATACCCTACGGAGGAAATTTTCCCGAAGTCGCTACAGGTGTTTTTTATCGCACGTTTGCATGAAAAAAATTCCCCCTGGCTGGATGGATAGCTTGGCTTGGCGTTAATCAGGGAGCTCGCCTTTGGAATGATTTACCATTATCACTCGAGAACATTAAAAACCGAAAATCTTTTGATATTAATTTTAAATCTTTCATTATTAAACAGTACTATAAATGAATATCAAGTCAAAACTTATTTTATTTTCAAATAAGAAACCTATTATTTCATTTCTGTTTCATTTTTTGTCCAATTGAAAGCTTTTGTTTGCTGTAATTTAATTTAACGGTCCAAGCGTGTTGGCCATTGTCAAGCATTGCTTTTCTTGGATCTTATAGAATACTTTTTTTAGCATGTTATTTGTATGTAGTGGTACCGCGAAATTTTTTGAATTAACTTTTGCGGCTCAATAAAATCAAGGGATCTCAGAGGAATAAACTTGCGCATGTTAGTTTTTAGGAGAAAAAGAAGACGTGATATTTCCGGAATTTTAGATACGATTACGATTATATTCACAATATTTGTTATCCTAAACCACAATTTAAATATAAGGGAAGTAAAAGGCCACTTTTTCAGGCTTCGGGTTGGCCACGTTTTGGGCAGAAAATGCCTTTTCAATTTTTTTCGCTGGAGTAAACTACCGCGAATTGTAAATTTTTGGTCATTTCATGCATTTCCATCAAAAACGCGAAAAACGTTTCTTCCCTTGGGGTACTATGAATTTGCAAAAAGAAAACAAAAAACTCACGCTTGCAAAGGGTCCTTGATGAAAAAGACCCTTTAATGATGAATTTAATTAAATGTTGGGGCTTTTTGCAATTTATCAGGCGATTTAGCTTATTGTTAATATCGAGTTTAGTTTTTTTTGGAATCAGTAACAAATCTAATTTAGCCTTGAATCAATCTTGTACCAACGTTTATTTCTTTCTTCTCTCGCCTCACTTCTCTTCTCTCCATTTTAATACTGATATTATTATATGAAATTATATATTATTTGTGATATTACTATGTGTTAACTTAGCAAAGAATGACCTTACAAATTCAAAATATAATATACAATATATAATATACAATATATAATATACAATATATAATATACAATATTTAATATACAATATATAATTCAATATATAAGGGTCATTTAGGATACTAGGGAGCTAGAAGGTAGCTGAGGAACATTGATGGTCGACAGGGGTAAGCAGACACAAAAGGTCGAAATTTCCCAACATATTCGAAAATTTTCTTCTTAAAACAATGTGGAACATTTGCAGCTTCAGGGAGGGAACAGTGGAACATGAACCCCGCTAAATGACCCCTTATAATATATTTCCCTCTATGAAGATGTTATTTTTTTTGCTGTGTGCCATGCAAATTCACTTTGAATCCCACGAAGACTTAAAAATTGATCAAATTTGTCCTTCGTTCATATTTTAGTTATAAAATGTTGATTTAATAGGTTTTCAATGTTTTGTTGTGGGTTTCAAAGTGGGTTTCAAAGCACTTTGTAGGCATGTGATATTTTCAGCTTTGACTTGAGGGAAAATTTGCGAGATAAACATGTTTTATTGATGCGTAAGGTTAAATTAGCCTGCAGATGGTGCACATAACCGCAAAAAACTGAAATCGGAACTTCTAGTGGATTGTTGGCCACTGTTTATGGAGAACCGTCACTAAAACCTACTTATAACACTTAAAATGCAATCAAGAGATATTAAGTGTAAAAATATACATTTTAAAAACGAAGCGGAACAGATTGTATGTGTATAAGCGCTCCATTGTCAATGATTTAGATCATTTTTACAGAAGTTTTATGGGAGCCTTAGGCCCCAGTTGTAGGATGCCAGATTCAGTTCGCACCCTATCGTTTTTTGTATGGGAAAGTAGGGTGCAATTACACGACAACACTGCAAATTGGCTGTGAAGCTCTTGAATTAACTTCGCATAGTTTTGCAAAACAATATATTTTGACTTCGCAGTGCAGAGTGGACTAGTGTAGTGTAACGGAAATCAAAAGTGTGCTTGTTGACATCAACTGAAATCAATCCGATATCGTGTTAATCAGGTCTTGATTAGCTTTTCAGGAGAGTGAATATATATGTATGTATAAGTTGACCCATTGTATGACTGGGGACCCAAACTGGAGACCCCAAAATTTAGTATTTTAGCTTACAACAACAAATAAGGCGTTTTGAGGGTGTTTACCCGTTTCAGACAAGATCTTTTTGTTGTGAATTTTTTGTACCCGTTGTAAGTCAAGTGCTTTTTTTGAAGCCGAATTTTCGATCTCAAAAAATTTACGGTACCTCAATTTCCATTGGTTTTTTATAAGAAAAGAATCGTTAATGATTGGATTTAGGATGTTGACATTTTTGTTTTGCAGCATTGTTTACAAAAAGTAAGTCGTAATCACAATTTGAGTTAATTGCATTTCCGTATTTTTATGAATTGAATCATTGTCACTCTAGCTTTCTCGTGTTTTCCAATCTCTAATCTAAAAATGCACAAATATATCTTCATGCTATAAACCCTTAGTCGCGACCAGCGACCGCATGCGACCGGTATGTTTTTCTTCTTATGCACCAACATAAAATTTTATGTTTTGTTTTCTTTGATTCTGAACGTTTCGGTACGGTTAAACATGGTGACTTTCACTCGTCGAAATATGGTTTTAATGTCTTTTTGTAAAAACCATTTTTTCTGCAACCAAGGAGCAATTTGGATACTTTCGTTTTCAGCCAGTTACAGTGGGAGGAACATTTTCCTAAAGCCCGTGCTCGAAGCACTGATTTCAATAATGACCCGAAGGGGAAAGAGAAGCTGAAGACATGCTCGCCAGTGCAGTGCCGTCAGAAGCTGTTGCAGATTGGGGGCTTATTGTTCTCGGAACAATAGAAAAAAAAAGGTCTAATTAATCAAGTGTGTAAAATCATCATTGTTCTTGAAATTATTGGGGGCAGCCCCCGGTTCTTAACATTTGCTGTGTCCTGCAATCTGAAAAATATCCTCGACATCAAATGTGTTTGTGCTGCGGAAGTTTATGCATGCGCTGTTTGGCTTGAACTGCTCGAGAATTTTGGCTCTTGTGTGGGGGTTTCCAAATGTTTTGAAGGAAAGTAAAACATGCCCTTATAGCATAAGAAGGGTTTACAAATCGCTTGATTTCACTACGTTTCGAGCATATAGCAAAAGTACCTGGTGACCCCAAAAATCTGTATACGCTTGCAGGGCTGCAGATTGAAATCCATGAGGCTACAAATTTAAATTGTGCTCAAAACGATGCCCGAGGGGCAAACTTAGAGTCTAGGATATCATCAAGTCATTAAAACAACCTTCTTGCTCATGCATCGACTTGGGAGTTTGATCGATCAGTGAATCTTTTCAAATTCGAACTCGTGAGTCAACATTAATGCAAGTAATTTCTTTTAATGTCAGAACATGGGTTGGAAATAAATGATGTTTCTTTCAAGTAACGTAGAAGCTCATGAATTAGATGAATTTTAACTTCCAGTTTTTAACAGGTGTAGATGGTGGGAGGTGACTAGATGAGATCCTTAACTCTAAATTTGAGTTCGGATATTGTTTTTTGAGCCTAATTTGAGATTTGTAGTTTGAGATTTTTGGGTCACACGGTAATGCTCACAAAACATTGTGAAATCGTGAAATCTATTTGCATTCAATGGTATTTATATCTATTTATATTTTAAAAACATTCGCTTTCATATTGTTCCACACAAAACCTAATTTTTCTTGTAGCAGTAGAGAAGATCGTCAAAAAGCTAAGAAACTTGTAACTCTGAGACCCGGGCTTTAATAAACCGCAGGATTTTGTTTCGAGTCTTCAATTTGTCATAGTTACTTCATGAAAGTTTATGAAATTACTGTTGTTACAGCCTTCGAACAATAGACTTTACTCTTCTACTGCGAAGGAGATCCTAGGCTACCGTTGTTGGTTCAAATCACGTGATTTATTGTGTGGTTTCGGGTCTTCCGTAGACTTGCTCTTATCAGTAAATATCCGTAAAGCGTTGAAAAGATGGAAGTCCTCTGCGGAGGAAAATTTGTGAGGAAGATAGGTTTTTGTAATATACTCGTTTTACTGAATGAAGAGACAGACTTGGAGCAAGTCTAGGTCTTCCGAGGGTGTGGTTTCATTACAGATGAAGGCAAATTCGTGTCCCATCACGCGCATTGAGGCTTGTTTCCTTAGTCATGTCCGATCACGCGCATTGAGGCTTGTTTCCTTAGCCGTAAGTGCCTGCGATATACATGCAGGTTGAAATTTTTTTAATGGAAACATTCTTTGTGATATGTGTTCTGAGGCTGCTCAAAAGTCTGAGGCTGTGGCATGTGTTCTGAGGCTGCTCAAAAGTTTAATTTGATTCAATTTTCACGGCACTTTCGGCGTCTCAGAACCAGAAATTAAAGAGTCAGTCGCAAGCGATGCCACAGGCAGTTACATCTAAATGGAAACCAGCCTTTAGGAGAATGGAATACCTATAATTTTTATTTCTTTTTTATTTGTCATCAGTCACCACTACAATCAAAATGATAGCGACTGACGAACACAAAAGAAAGAACAATTATAAGTGAGTGAGTAAGAAACTTTTTAAGAAACTATCAGTCCGGGATCCGGGAGCAATCCGGGCATTTTTTCTTTATCAAAATATTTTTTCACTTGGGAATATTTAATTTTACGTCTCTGCAGGAAAAAGCGCGAGTATCGAAAGCATCTCTGCGGGGGAAAGCGTCCCTCCGCAGAAGTAAAAATAAAGCAAAAGTGTCGGCATCAGCACCGAAATGTTAGAAAACCAAAATGGCAATGTGTCATGTCTGAGTAGACTGGAATTTGCATGTGGTGGACCACAGTGAAAATTTAATTTCTTAGGCATTAAACATGAGCAGAATGATGACTAAAAGTCTGCAATTTCTTCAAAATACAATATTGAAATTTTAAACATACTGAAAGCGTAGAGTCGCCATTTTTGTCGGTAAATGCATTTCATAGATTCAAGCTATGGAAAAATGACCCCGGCAGAAAGCGACTGCATGTGTGTGATGGAACTTTCCTCGTGACGTCGACTGTACTTGAACTATAAGCTTTTCATGATTTGTTAGCCTTTGTAATCAGTGGTTGGTTTCTGCATAGTTTCTGCAAAATAACTTTGAGGTTCCTCAATCCAAATAGAATTTGAATAACTTCAATGAAGATTGGGTCGGGATAAAGCTTTTCATGCATTATCTTATTCAACCAGACACCAATTTAGAAATTATGAGAAATAATCATGTCTAGAATCTTCCATTTATAGTCTATATGAGCACTGTAATACAAAGCTAAAATTTATATGCTAGTACTGTAATACACGGTAGATTATACAATGTGCACTTGGTGCCAAATGAAATGGTAATACGTTAAAAACTGAACTAATCTTATGAACTTTAAATCACAGAATTAAAATTTCAGAGAAAAAATAACAAAATAGATATATCCACTGTTGTTGTTTACATACAACTATACCCTTTGAGTATAACCACTACAAATACGTCTATCCCACGTCTATACACTAAGTCAGTTTCATTATACATTTAAAATGTCAAACATTTTAATCAGTTATTTAAAATCATTGGGTGAGACATTCTGGTTTACCGTAAATCTTGCTGCTGTCTAAAAACTCCTGTTTGGGGGGGGGGCGGCGTTTCTTGCCCCGGCGAATTCCCCAGTCGATAAAAGCGTAAAATATTTGTGTCCTCGGACTGTTTCAACAATATACAAACTGCGTTCCCCGCAAGATTGCTGGAGAAAATTGGCAACCCCCGGGCCAGAAAAGCATACCACAATGAAAGAAAAAGACGGAAAATCTTCTTCAGTGGCATTTTGTCATGACACTGGGCAGTAATGTAGTGGCACTAAAATAACAAGGGGGGCTCCAATATAAAAATAACCCAAAGCAATACCAGTCGTTTTTAGGAATTAACAAGGGGGGATGAATCCCCCTTAGCCCCCTAGCTCTACGTCACTGCTACTGAGTCACTTAGATGGGCAGTGTTCTAAATATTAGACGGGGGTCTCTTGCAGCAGTCTTTAAATTTCATTAGCATTAATTTGTTTTCATTTCAACCGTTTCTTTAGTCCTCAGAATTGGAAAACAAAATTTAAAGTATGTTTCGATTGAGGGTGGGGTTGGGTCGAACATTTTGTCGGAATTTCAAATTATCAATAAAATTCCCAGCGGTGGCGCTACCAGAGGGCTTAGATGGCAAGAGCTCCACCAGAATTTGCGCTTGTCCTGCTGTCGGCACTTTAATTTTTTCATACTTTTATGGTATTCGCATGTTCTGTCGGCACTTTGAGGGTAGAAAATTGATACGTTATCGGCAAAAGACCACATCCAGATATCTTGATTTCATTCTTGTAGGCATTCATCAACATTTGACCCTCATGATTTCACCTTTGTCGCCACCCCTAAAAATTCCCAAATTGTTTCTATTTCATTAAAGACTTTTATGACTATTCATAGGCAGAGCCAGCCCAAGAAAAATGGGGGGAAGAAAATAAAGAATTAGTTGTCGAGCAGTACAGCCAACCTTTTTGACACGATTTCTGGTTGAAAATAAATACCAACCTGAAAAAAGTGTGACGCCCTTGTGGTGACACCCCTACTTTCTACTTCCTTTCCTTACTTAGCGCAATGTCCAGTACGCTCTCGCAATGTCCAGTACGCTCTCGCCGTTTTTTGTTGTTTGGCCTTACTAAACCAGCTCAGATGCCCGGGTTTTTGTCCTCTTTCTGCTCGGATTTATGCCCAATAATCACCCAAATGGCTGGTCATTTGGGGGGGGGGGGGGTGTGACACTGCCAAACCCCAATAGCGACGCCCCTGGCTGTCATTAGAAATATTGGAAAAATGCATTCTATGCTAACCTTATGATTCAGCACTGACCAGCTGTTTTACAGTAATACGCCACCTTTAAGAAACTCATCTTACGTTGTTTTCATTTAATTACCTCCATTGTTTTCCTATTGTTCTGGTCAAAATTCAGGGTCTGAGTTATATGTTGGTTTCTCAAAGGTGAGATATTACAGTAAATATTTCTTGAGGCATGTATGAATAAGACTGCCAAGACTTTTCTACTCACGTAACAAACTTCGGAGAATAAATTCAACTGATGTCTCCTTTAGAAGTAGCTCGAAGAATGCTTCTCTGATTTCCTGTTTGCTTATTTTGTTGATGCTTTCAAGAGCATAAACAATCTTCTCTCGAAGGCTTATGTCACGCTCGCTGTACGCAGAGTCCGCTAAGACGCTTTCCAGGGCAATCTGGGCACGCTTTCTCGTTTCGAACACCGTCTCAACGTCAATTAGACCTGGAACACCTTTAAGGGAGAAAAAAAGCTATATGTAAATCTGAGCGATGTAGCTAATAAACCAAACTGGAATGATTTTCTTCAAAATGCGACAACATCATTCAATTGTTTTTTGGCAATTTCTTTACATGGACAATTACAAATGTTAGTACGACAATGTCTGACCAGAGGACAGAGGCTAAAGTGCTCATAAACCTTTCGCGGACTTTTTAGAAATCGAAATCGACTCAAATGGCAATTCTAATTGCATTGCCGAGAAAAATTCTGAAATCCGTCACTTGCATTTGAATGGAACCATTTGGAGTTTCGAGCGAGGCGTGCTGAAGTCATACTAGGAACATGTGAATACCCTTTTCTCAAACTTTACTGGAGTGTAAAAACAGTGTTTGCAATTGCAAGATGAACTTGGTTGAATTGCCTGTCAGGTGGGAGCAGGTGGGTTGCAGCATCTTGAATAGATTGTCATTTTTGGAATTTCTGGATTGAGTGGCCCCTTTTCTAACATTGCAAACTGAAACCTCTTGGGAAACGCCATATAATGCCCCATTGCTATACAACGTAAACTTTCGTATTTTCAAGCAGTAAATGCAGGCAGAAAATTGTATCAATTTTAGAAATGTCAACGTATATCTTTTGAATTATGTTGGTTTGCATGTGTTACCCCCTGCAAAATGAAACTTATATAGGGTTTGCCTGTTAATTGGAAATAAATCCGGGCGTGAAAGGGTTTAAACATGGGGAAAATGTGTATTCTGTCATTTTTTGCTGTACCTTTATAAAGCTTTATAATCAGTAAATAAGCAAAAAACTTACCTTGATCAAAGAGAGTAACAATCTTCATGTATTCATGAATTTCCTTTGAAACTTTTCCAAGCATTCCACCATTCATGATCACACCTTTGAGCTTCAAAAACGTCTGCCACCTCAAGGCTGGAGAACCGCACGATGAGTTGCTTTCTTTGCCTGCCATGGTCAGTAGTGTAGACACGGGAAACATACGAGAACACTGAAGCAACCCCAAGGCAAACAGCAAATACCACTTCTCTGTCAGCAGTCGAATTTTGTCTTCTTCGCAAAGGCGGCTAAAACACATCAAACCTTTTACCCAGTCGACGCTTGCGAAAAGCATTCTCGTCGATAACTCGTAAAGGTATCCAGGTTCCGTTACAGGGATACTTGGCGGGTCGACGGCGAAGGGCAAGGCGGCCGCTAAAGTGTTTTCGCTTATGTACGCTCTGTTGTAGGTTTCGAACGCATGACTTGCCTGAGGCCTAATTGGTCCGTTTTCGTGTGACACAATAGACTCATGTTTTTCTCCGTTTGTATTCTCCGACACTCTATTTGTCATTTGAAGAGTTTGTGATTCCATACTTTCTTGGGATAATTTTCGTTCGTCAGTTTGCAGGCTACTTTCAAGGGAATCTTCCTCTTCGCTCTCCATTTGTTTTATATCTTCGGACTTGAAATCGCCGTTGGTCAAGATCAGTGGCTTCCTTTCGCATTGCACAGCTAAACAAAAAAGTTCAATGTATTTGTAGTATTAATTAATTCATTTTATATTAATTCTTAACTGTAGCAGATAATTATTGGTTATCAATTACTGTGTTGTTACTTCTCGTGGGGTAGAGGTATCTTCACAAGTGTACGGTAGCGAAAATCTGCTGCTATTACTTGAGCACAATCAAGGTCATTTTTACGTTGCCATGTACAGGAAGGGCTAAATTAATTGTAGCAATGTCAAATATTTCACCAACACAATAAAAATTGTAATTTTGCCGGTTTCAAAGTGACATGGTTTAGATGCAGGGTATAACCAAGTTGTTATGAGAAATTAATACTGTTATTGCAAGTTGCCATCATTTCACATTGTTACAAATTTTAAAATACATTTTTCATTTATATTACACAACTTTTTCGGTCAACAGGCACATTAGATACATAAAACCAGTGTCTAACAACAGATCCATCCAGAAAGAACAGCTACTTTGAAATAAATCCTCAGTATACTGATGACATCACATGGGCATCTACTGCAAAACATCGAATAG
>JAYJMH010036355.1:0-15970 GCA_036873815.1 Phacellophora camtschatica
ATTATGTCGGTTATACATGCCGACACTTACACCAAAGGATTGAGGAACACAAAGCGTCGGCCATCGGTTGCCATATTGAAGAACAGCATGGAATGCAGCCCGGAAATTTGCACAAGCAATTCAAAATACTGCGCAACTTACGAGAGAAAGCAGACTGTCTAATCTTCAAAATGTGGTTCATTAAAGATTTGAAGCCAAAATTGAACAAGCAGTCAGATTCCATCGTCGACAAATTGTTCATTGCGCCAATAATCTGAACACCTCAAAATTCTCACCACGTGATAAAAAATCTCTCTATTGTTTATTTTTCCATATATACAAATAACGTCTTTTATTTCATTTAGCTTGAAAATTATGTTAAGAAGACATCGAAACGTCGCTCATTATTGTCGTTAATATTTATAATTAAATGTTACAAACATAATATTCTCATGCAAGACTCGTGTGTAATATTTGTTTAATGTATTGACTCATTTGGTGAAATTTATTGGATTTATTTTATATACTTATATACATATATATATCTTATATATCTTATATATCTTATTTTATATACTGTTAGAGATTAGATTTATTTATATATTCATGCTGCTTATAATACTTTTATACTTCCTCGGATCGAACTATATACTAACCATTACACATGGAAAAGTAAAAATACAACAATTTGGAGGTCCTACCGAGATTCGAGATGTACAGAAGACTATCAAAATGCCTGGAAAAATACCAACGATTTACAAGTTTAAAGGAGATAACATTATAAGTTTTAATAATTGGATTTTGCAGTTCGAAGCAGAACTGAACGCTTTGGAAGTTAAGAATGAAGGAAAGAAATGGAGAGATCGATTATTATGTTGTACAGAATCAAGTGCCTTTGCCACAGTTTCGATTGCCACTTTAGAAAATGCAGATATTACCTATGCAGATTTAAAGAAACTTTTAAAGCAATCGTATTGTGGAAATAAATTTAAAAGAACACTTGAAACAAAATTACGTTCATTACGTTTTTCACAAGGAAAGAGCATAACAACATTTAGCCACGAAATAAAAACTGTCATTCCAGAATTATATGGAATTACAGATGCTGCTGTAGTAGAATCAATTGCCCAGGAACATGTTCTATCGAAATTGGAACCATCATAACAAGACCCAGCTAAATTATTACAACTAACAGGTGAATGCAGTCTACAAAGCTTACTCGAATCGATTAATAACAAAGCTGGCCAAAATGCATATTATGTACCAACAGACACACCTGTCAAAATGATTGCAATGGACACAAGTAGGCAAAGTCCTATCAGTGACAACAGAATGGATAGACTTGAGTCTATGGTTGAAAAGCTGTGTATGCAAGTATCAAATATGTCAGATGATCAAAGTAGAGAAACACCCCAAACATTTCGTAGAAAACATTGTGAATTCTGTGGAAACCTTTGACATACCAGACAGCAATGTAAAAAAACAAAAACATGTTTCAGATGTCATAAAAAGGGACATATTTCAAAACAGTGCAAAGAAAACCCAGAAGAGCAAAGAAGGAATCAGCATGTAAACAATCACATTTTCTGCTTTTATGCAAGTGGTATTAAAAGGAACTGGAAAATTTGTAGCGTGTTATTTCGATGATATCCTGATTTATAATATATATATGGAGGCACATTTACACCACTTTCGTGAAGTATTGAACAAGTTATCTGAAGCTGGAATCAAAGCTGAAACAAATTGTTGAGTTTCGCACTCGCACGCCCTATCAATGTTGATCAATTACGATCATTCCTGGGAATAGCAGGATTTTACAGAAAGTTGGTGAAAGATTTCGCAAAGATTGCAGAGCCATTGTTCGGCTTGGTTCGCAAGAAAATAAACTGTAATTGGAATGATTCTTGTAAATATGCATTTACTGAAATAAAGTCACGGTTAGAGAACGCACAGTTGTTATCATATCCTAATTTCGAAAAGCCATTTGTTCTTATTACTGATGCTTGCGATCATGGAATTGGATTTGTTTTATCACAAGAGAATAACGGAGAATTATAACCGATCCAGTTTGGAGGCAGAGTGTTATCTGCTGCAGAAAGACGTTATTCAACTACTGATAAAGAGTTACTTAGGAGTTTATTAATCATTTAAAAAATCTGACATTTATTTACATGGAGCAGAATTGTAACATGGAAGAATGTACTGTTGCATACATATATATATTATAAAACGAAAATATTATATTTACCAGGAAAAAAAATTGTGTTGCAGATTACCTTAACCGTAACATAAAAACAGAGAACAAGCTCGAATGTTTTACAAATATGTTCATTACATTTATCAACAAATTTATTCGATGACGACGAGCTGTTTACAGCACAGAGGAATGAGGAAGAGGTAAAATGTGTCATTAATTATTTATCTACAAATGGTGAGTCACATTATAATACTTCACCTCATGACGTTAAACGTCAGATGTCAAAACTATCAGTCATTGAAAATGGTTTTCTTGTTTATCAAGATCATATCTGATTGTGTTACCCCAAGAACAACGAAATGATGTGATAACTTTGTGTCATTCTGATTGGGCTGCCGGACGTTTCGGAATTTTTAAAACACATCGACGCATTTTAGACAAATTTTGGTGGCCTACTGCGTTTTCCGATGTCGAGAAAAGAGTGAAAAGTTGTGACATATGTTTTCAAATTAAACTCCAAACGAAGAAACTTGCAAAAATGGGCAGAAGAAGTTTTCCAGAACGACCTCTAATTAGCAATCACCAAATTTCTGAATTGTCATATTTTGGTTGTTGATGACGTATTTACCATTAATTAATCTCGTACAACAGCTTATAACCCCAGATCAAATGGCTTGACTGAACAATCTAATGCTACCGTAAAGATGTATTTAACGGCAACTTTGATTCAAAATGATCAAACGCGCAATAATTGGGATCAATGGTTGCAGGAAGAGTGTTTTGCGCACAACACAAACGTTCACACGTCTACAGGTTTCAGTCCTGCCGAACTTACATTCGGAAGAAGATTTAGAAATCCAATCGATGTACTTTATGGTACGCATGATCAATCTTTGGGAATAGAAAACCCTACTTTCGATTCTTTTCAAGACACTGTCAATTCGATGTTTGAATAGCAAGGGAAAACATGACTTTACGTCAAGCTCGATATCCAATGTACCATGACAAAAAGGTTATCTGTAATGATAAATTGTCGATTGGGGATCATGTTTTATGTTTATTTACCCCGCTTAGCTCGAATAAAAATAATTGAAAAAAGGAATGGACCATTTTGTTAACACAGCTCATCCTGTTTATTCTATCAAAATACCAACTGATAAAGGTACTTATGTGAAAACCGTAACACGCGATAAACTAATAAAAAAAATGCCCAAGAACGAAAGTGCCGTTTACGACGTTGCGATTGTTGTCAGTTGAAGAGGAATAGACGCACGGTAATGATGTAGACTTTGACGAATTTGAGAACGATGAAAGATACAATTTGCGACCAAGACAAAATATTATTCGATAAAACAAAGAATTAATTAGTTTTGTCATAGCTTTTCGCTAAATCTTAAATTTTTCGTTGTTATATAATGAATCGCTAAATCTAAAATTTTTCGTTGTTATATAATGATAACATTTTTGAACAGCGGATGATTATGAAAGCAGACGTTGTTTTGGTGTTAAGACAAAATACGGCGTATTAAAAAGATCACCTTTAAGAGGGGGCTAATTCGAGGGGGGTTCAATCGAACTATTACGGTAAATTTGTTTTTGCTTTGTTGTGTACTTATTTCAACCCTGTGTATAATTTGTTTTCTTTCTTTTGACTTGTATAACGGGTAACTTTAGTAAAAGTTTCTTGGTTTAAAGACTTTGAACAATTTTGACAACGAAGCAATAATAATTATCACAATGTCACAATACAAAATTTATAGAAATAATAATATTGTCACAATATTATTAACCTATGTAAAATTCATAAAGCAATCACAAAACACCAAAAATTAATTTGTGTAATGGGTAGCCTTAGCAAAAAACTAATTTCAACGCTAAGAAAACAGCATAGTAATAATGGGAAAATTTTATCTTTCTAACCGTACAATATATATTTATTAAACAAAACTTTTTTAGAAAGAAAGTATTTACAGACTTTGAACATTGGACAGGGTCTACATGTAAAAAATGATTAAATTTGAGAAGGTTTTTTAACTTGGAAAAAATATTTCAAATATTTGGAACTCTGTTTATCGTGTAACAAACAACAACAACTGAACGATTGTAGCTATTGAAATATTTCACTGTCTTTCTCGTAAAATAAGAGATAAGCTGTATTAGCTAATACAGACTGTTTCGTTGCAAATTTAACATGTTCATCTGATGCATAAATCCATTTATCCTGAGTGTTAATAGCACGTCGGTAAGTGACAAAATGTCCGTTCAAAACGTCGCCAATGTGAACGATTACAGATTGTAGTCGATAGAGTGACCTGTGCATAGAGAAACATACATTACAATATGAAATTAAAAAAATACTTTTTCCGGATGTTTCAAAAATCATGAAATGATGAAAAGATCAATTTTAAGAAATCATTTCTATTTGTTATCGTTAGCAATTGAAACCGAAATCCGAGTAGCCATTTCTTGTAAACCCTAAACCAATGACAATATTTAAGAGAAAACCGCAACCGTATGTAATTCAGCATCCGCAAAACCGCACCTTTTAAATGCAAAATCGAAAACCGAACACCTAAAAACCCAGCATCGAAAGAAAGATCCGTTGGCTGAATTCGTGATAAAAAGAGAACTACTCTTCCGTCCAATCTCACTCAACTCCATGCGACTCCAAATGGCTTCACTATTTGACCCATAGCTGGGACCCTGGAAGATACTACCTCCCCAGGTCGAGAGGGATTGGGAATGATGGCAATTAAAGGGTGACTCCACACTCCCCAGAACATTGGGTTTCCCTTATACCGAGGCCTTGCCATCGGATGCACTTAAATGTCATACCCACGACAATATTTTTAAACGTGTTGAAAGCCCGGTTAAAGTCTGTTTAATTTTGACTATAAAGATTTGAAATGATTGTAATTTTTGTATTTGGTTGTATTGGGAGAAAGTTGTGAATTGGGTTCAACTTTATTAGCATTATTATAAAAATTTTTACCAATATAACTGAACTAATTCATAGAGTCTTATATGCAGCATTTTACTGCGCCGATCGATGTATGTAGATAGGTAGCAGTTAAAATCGCAAGTGTTTATTGTCACATACCTAGACGAGCACATGGTTGAAGATTTATCACCATTACAACATTGCTTATTTCCACCTCTCAAAGGAAAAGAAGAAATTGCTTTGACAGAATGCTGTAGAACGCTCGTAGCTCTTTGTTTGGGTATTTTTGCTCCATATGCCAGTGTATTATAACGATATGGTGTCAAGTCAATGATATCACTGAAGCGAACAAATTGATCATTTTTGTATGAAGAACCACTTTTGAGTATAAAACTTCTTTGTACGTGTATACACAGACTTTTGGGGAGCTACAAGAAATAGATTTTAACATGAATTGTGATGCGAGCTATAGGGTTATTCATTTAGTAACAATTTCGGGACGTTTAATCAGGAGTGTTACCTCGTCCAACTCGGCGAGTACGTCCCAAATTGGATGGCCGCTACCAGTAAATTAACTGATACAACCTTTTAAAACAAGGATTAATGACACATTTTTCCACAGTAAAATTTAATAACAATCCAAAATAAAGCTAAACGTTTACACGATTATCTTTTTATAAGAAAACTTGGAGTTTTGGTAGTACTAAAGTTGCTAAATTTTCAGTCAAAATTTGGAACTCAAGTTGCTTTAATGGATGCTTAGATATTAAATACTGGGCTCAAATAAATTTAAAATCGTATAAATAGACAGGGATTAAACAGTCCATTTTGTGGCCACAGTGCCCTAATAAGAAAGCAGAAGAGCTTGTTTCAATTGCAATTTATTAAAAATCGCTTACTTATCTCTTGTAAGTTGCCTATTTCTATCTTATCTCATAAATGAGGTTGATTAATATTTAGACGAACTTCAGTATAGTTACCTACAAAGCGGTTGCTTATAAATAAATAATCGTGTAGTTCATTTCGGTTCAATCCATATTGTTTAAATTCGTCTTAAAAACAAATCCGAGAAATCTACCAATAAAACATTATTAAACAACAGGAATACAAGAATTATAACAGATAAAAAGACAACAAAACATATATACATGTTTTAAAGAACATTTCTTTCAGGTTAACATTAAAATGTAGTTATAGTTGAATTGGATTCAAATTCGTATTTTCAATAGTTAAAAAAAACCCATTCAATTTTTAGATAACCTAAATTGAACATTGATGTAATAATTCCTTTAGCAACTGAATATTTTAAAGATAATTCAAGAATATATGAAACTCGAAGCATATAAACACATCATAGTCTACCTTTGCAAATGATAACTGTTTTGTAAATGTAGTTTGTATAGATGACAAAGAATTGGCCTGTTTTGTACACTGAGGACAATTCACATCTTCGACTTTTTCCATCTTCACAAATTCTAAAAAACAACCATCTAGTGTTGCACTGGTCTGCAAAATACAACAAAACCTTTAATTCAAACTAAATTTCCTTCCCTCTATTTTTATGGTAAAAATGTTCGAGTTAGTGTGAACAAGATTTGACCCCTGATAAAGATGGTAGGAAAACATTCAATAGGTTTTGTCAAAGAAAGCCAGAGCAGTGTCGCACTGAAAAGATCATCGCTTTGAATGGTTCATCTCCTTGTTTACATTTGGTTCATTGAAAAAAGCAAACTCGTAAAGAGTTTATCTAGATTTAAGTTCCATCATACAACTCTCACAATTTAAGTGATTTATTCAGGGCGATGATCAATTCAGGGCGACCCTTCTCTAGGCTAGCAAACAATAAGTAAAGTAAGAAAATGTTTCTAAACAAATTATTAAAATAAACTATTGTAGAAAGCTTAAATCATTGGTTGACCGTTGCAAATGTTTTAACAAATAGGTAGACTTTCCCCCAATCCGTTTCTTTGTTTACTGAAAAACGGAGAAAAACATACGAAGATAGCTGACGAGAAAACAGAACGATTCTCTCTCCTCCTCCTCATTTCCTTTTCCCCGTCTGTCCTTCGTTCGTTTTTTGATTAAAAAGAAATTCTCAGTTCATATTATAAAAGAATAGACTTAGGGCAAGTCTGATAAAAGGCTTCTTGTCTCTGAACAAATTTTCAAAAGTGGAATATTGTCTGATTACTAATTTTGTTTGTTTCAAAACGTATCAATTGCCGAGTTTAGATCAACATTGTAAATTACAAATGAAATTAACATAATTAACATTCAGGCAATGAATTTTAGGAAAATATTTATAAAGCAGTTAAATTAAATTAATTTTACCCGCAACACCAGATTTAATTATTAGTTTTGGCACGCCACATTTTTATACCTAAGTCATAAAGCAGGAACATATTTCTCAAAATAAATACATTATTTTTTCAATAAAATCACAATGTAGCTATAGCATACCAGTGTCGCAAAGCGTGGTATCCTGAGTGATATACTCTCAAATGGATCGAAGCGAATAGACTAAGAGAAAGAAAAAAGTTACATCATACCAGATTATTTCTGCAGAAAAAAATAATATTGAAAGTAGACAAAGAATGTAATGCAAAAATATTAGAATAACGACAAATTACACTAAAACATTGCATTTCAAAATTAACATAAAATATTTTATTTTATCCAGAACCCATCATCATACTCTCAACAGTAACAATCCGAATTTAAGCACTTTATAACATTTATAATCTGTACACACAACTCTGGTAGGGGTTATGAATTGTTGTGAGGTAAAGTTTTGCATTGTGCAATCCATCTTTTTGAATAGCCGCCATTATGGAAATTTAACAAAAAATTTATTCGTTGCACTTTTATTCTTGAATTGAATTTTACATACAGAAGTTAATGTGAGAACTAATTTCGGCATTTCCACATATTCACGGTCAAACCTCTTGTAAATGTCAAATATTTACATCACTACAGAGTATTACGTTAGGAACGTCACTCTGAAGTGAAACACCTTTGTATTTTCGATAATCTTTTTGAATTTATGAGTGCTGTATCTTGTAACTTCAAGCCAGGTGCATTCTTTAAGAGATTAATTGTTTCCAAAACGTCTAGAGAATGAACTTATGGCAGAAAATAAGGTGTTTCATTTCAGGGCAACGTTCATGTTTCATTTCAGGGCAACGTTTCATTCAGGTAGACATGCTCTAGTTTTGATTCAGATGTGGATAGAATGAAATCTAAATGACTAAATGAAATACAGTGAAAACCCGCATATAATAAGAACCTTCCACTTTAAACTACAGACTAAACCTTTCATCAAAGACGTTGTTCCATTAATAGGCAGACATCTATCAAATAAAACTGACCATTTTTTGTTCGCCACCCCTGAACTATTAGGCTAAAATAAGATTTTAATTTAAGAACCTTACCGGGTTGAATTCAAACATGTAGGTTCTTATATGCGGACTTTTAGTGTATCTCAAACGTTTGATGAGTTTCCTTTAAGGCAGCTTTAACCCGATAAGATGGATTGCGAAGATGACAAATAATTAACAGAAAAAAGAAAAAAGAGCAAGGTTACTTTAGGCTAAACAATATTACCTGATGACCGCATTTTGTACAAGTCATTCTATTTGCTAACATGCCTTGAAACGGCGACTGGAGAGGAACTGGCCTCACTAGAAAATAACACAATCGTCAAATACTAAAATATTGTGTAAAGCGTTGCAATAATGATCATATTTTCTCGTCTGCTTTTCATTAAAAAGTTTAATGTCATAAAACAATCATACATTAAACTGACTGATTGAAAACAAAATTAAAAACAACAAGCTTCACAACAGTATCAGCAATTTTCTTCCCAAACGCAAACTACAATAAAGACCCGCATTTAATAAACCACTTATAAGAAACTTTCAGGCAAAAACAATTGAAAATATTCGTAAACAACAGGACTCAATCTGAAAATCAGTTTCTTAAATGCGGAGCCTTACTTAAACATTAAAAGTTAATAAGTGAATTTAATTTAATTTCCAAAACGTCATCTACGTCTACGTTGTGAAAAGCCATAAAATGCGTAATAAATATAAATTATAGATAAAAATAATACATTAATAAAATAAGTATATAAATGAAATTTATATGAATAACAATCTATTAACTTCACAGCTACAGTACAGAAACCCGCATAAAAGAGCCAATACATATAAGAACTTTCGGGCTGAAATTTTGCATGACATTTTCACAAAATGTAAAGAATTAAACTTGATGGGAAAATTTGTAAATGGTTTTGGGAGAATTCGTAAGTGTCAAATTTTGTAATTATTCCAGTTAACTTCCCATTCCTCTACCTCCCAGCTTTGTTTTTAAGGGTTTCATATAAGAACCTTTACAAGGGTCTTAAGATCATAAGCACACGAAAACAGGATAATGTTACTTATTTTGAATTTGATGTGTTTGTCTATGCTCTACAACATCCCAAACTTTAGCAAACGAATAGAGCGTATTAGAATCGATTAATACTTACAGGGTAACTCTCGACAAGCTTTTCCTATTACATCTTTGACTTGCTTTAAATTGTTGTCCTGTTCAAATATAGTTGATTTTAAAACATCAAAATTAGTCATTTTCGTGTGAAAGTTGTAAAGATTGTAGAAATGAAATTTTAATATTAGCTATAAATTAAAATGTCCTGTCAAAGAGGAAAGCTGAGAATCACATGGAAAGAAAAAGTTAGTAACACTGCTGCGATGAGGATGACTGGTATTACTAACCGCCTTACATATACCATCAGAAAAAGTAGGCTAACTTAGTTTGGACATTTAACTGAAAGTGCTCTTGAACCTCTGAAGACAGATATTTTCATTGAAGAAGCAAAAACAATGGATAAAAGTTAATTGAGAAACATTTGTACAAGGGCAGTATATCCAGAAATGTATGTCGTTGACCAGTAAGTACGCAAGTACATATTGATGCCTTGCCGAACAATGGCATGACTCCTTGCTCATGAATTTTATTCAGTATGTGACGTAGATGTTTCAATCAATTACCTCAACATATATTCCATTCTTAATGTTCTCATCAAACTGAAAAATGATACAATGTGCGATTATGATGTGTCAAGGATGTGAGAACAATCGTTTAACAAAAACATTTATTACAATTCTACTGTAGAAAACAACCAATAGTACAACTAAAACTTTCAAATTTATCCGTTTTCAAGGGTATTCATTAAACTGTAATTACACAATAAACACAATCAAACTACATGAACTAAAGAAATCAAAACCCCAAAAAATTATTTAAAACATTTCTCACCATTTCATCTTCCAAAGTAGACATTAAAACTTGAAAAAATTCATGTGTATCCTTTGATGATAAAAGAGAAATATCCAAGATATGCACACAAATAGATATATATTCATTATCTGACCATGTGCTGCATATGAAATAATAACAGAACAGTTACGTTTTATATCAAGCTGAAAACTTCACTCGTGAATTGAGAGGTGTCAAAAATTAACTCTTTACACGGGCTCTCAAATTGTTCGAATTACACGGGTAGAGGCATATTCCCCGCTATAAAAACAAGCTTCTAGTTCAAATGGAGTGACAAAACTTTGTGCTGCAATGAACCTTCTTGTTAAGTTTTAGAAAATAGCTTTCGTTTGTATTTACAGCCTCTATTGTTCTTTATAAAAATTATTCAAAAATACAACGCAAGTGCCCGATCTTTAAGAGCGTCCAGTTCTGAAACAAAATGCCCGATAATAAAACAAATTTTGCTTTATCATGCTAAAATAAATTGGAAAAAAGCAAGTTGGTGTCGGATTGCTTCTCTCGTGCATGGTTAAGGATTTACTTTTTTCAGCATGGAACACTTTGTTGAATTTCGGACAATTTTGTTTATACATAGTATGAACCTGAAATTTGCAGAGCATGTCTGAAATAGATATCGTCCTTACAATTTAGAAAAATTTTGCCCCCATGTCAAATAGGGTTAATACAAATACAATAGAAAAAGTTCAAAAAAAGTGTTACCCATTTTCATAGCAAGAAAAACCTAATTAAACCTTATTTTCTTAAATTTTAAAGAAGTAGGTGGCGTTAAACAAAATAGAAGCAAATAACCAAATCATTTTTTGCAAAAAAGCCAATCACTTTTACACAAAACATGCTGTAATTGCAATTACATATGCAGCAAAAACAAACTAAGATAATTTTATCTCCCTAAAAAAAGTCCTTTTCATCTTTCATAAAAATAATACACCTTAGAACGGATGCGAAATAATTTACCTGCTGCTGAGTAGTCCCAGTCCAGCCATGTGCGTTAATACATTTGATAAGATCTCCAGCTGAAAATATATCTTGCAGATCGACGTCTTTTTTGTTGTTCAAGACTGTTGAGAAGTCAAAATATTCATTAAACACCACATACTGTGTATAGAATATGCATAATTACGTCATATAGTTATACAAACAACTAAGTTTTGATGAAAAAAGTCACTACAAATTAGCTTTTCCGTAAAGGAACTGCTGCTCTAGTTCTTTAGGCTGAATCCTTAGGGTTTTTAATATTGTTTGATTTTATAAGAAACTGGACTACGACTACACGTATAGACTTGCCACAAGTTTATTTCGTTTTAGTCCAAGAAAAGGAACTGAGAAAAAGAAACGAAGGAAGGAAGCTGATTTTCTTTCTTTCCTCCGCCTCATTTCCTTTCCTCCGTTTTTTTTCCGTTTGTTTTATTCTCAGTTCCAGTTCTCCTTTCCTCGGATTTAAAAATAATTAGATTTGGGGGCGACAATAATTATAATAGCCTAATACAGCATATTGTTTAACATTAACTCGCAGCATTGCTACAGCGGGACCCAGACCGTTTTAGGTTGCTAAGATAAAAACAATTGTATGCTCGAGTTTTGAACAATTTGAGGTTTTTATGGCCACATAATATAGATTTGCAGGCCACATAATATAGATTTTCCAGCACCATGACAATTTTGAAAGATGAGATGCAAAATTGGCTATAACAAATATTTTGATCAAAATCAAATGGTTTTTGCATTCTGACTAATAACTGGCTGACTAAATGTCCGATTTTGATCAAATAACTTTTTACAGCCAGTTTTACAGACAGATAATAGTTGTCCAATTTGAGGGAAACAATGTTTGACTCACCAAGTATTTTCTAGTATCAAGATAAACTGCAAGCCAATAGCAGGGGCAGATTTTGCATTAGCTAATCAAATGATTTGTTTACATATGACGTAATTTTGCAAAAACAACTAATGAGATTGTTCGTATGTTTTCAGAATAAATCTGGCTGGTCATATCTGAATTGTGCGATATTGCTGAATTGAATTGTATTGATTTTAGAAATTTATGAATTTAATTGTTTCTGATTTTTCAGAACGAAATTGACAAATTATACCTGAATTGTACGATATTAATGAAGTTAATTGTTTATGAATGATTAAAAATAGTACCCCTAATATTCTGTCGGGAGTTGATTAACTATTTATAAATTGTAGAAAATCCACACGATATAGCAAACGGCAAACGGCAAACGGATGCAGGGGAGCTGGGGGCACCCATTATGAAACGGAGAATACTGAATTTAAAGCCTCAAAATGCCCTCACATGGGAATCTTGCTGTTGATTTGCTGTAACTGCTCATTCCTGGGAACTTGGTGCATGCATGGAGTGACCGTAACGTGGAGAGCATTGCTCAGGTTAGTACTACTCTCAATCCTACTATTTGTATTATTTTATCGATTTTATCATTTGTTTTTTCTGCACTACTACACATTTAGCAAAGGGCTAGTCGTAGAGAAAATGAAAAAGGCATGTAAAAAGCAAATAGCCACGAAAAGACTAGAAGACGCAGCACTTAGTGCAAGCAACCAAGTATGTAAAATTTATCGGTCTATCAGCGTGCGGGCAATCTTGAGTTTCAGCAAAAGTGTATTTTTGTCACAAAGAAAAAACAAGGGTGTTGTTTTCTCCACTGCTCTCCCTCCGCCATGAGCAGAACATGAAAACATGAAATGGTGCGCTCTGATTGGTTTTTTTTGTGAAATTACATCATATGTAAACAAATCATTTGATTGGCTAATACGAAATCTGCCCCCTGTTCAAGCCAATCAATATTTAGTGTTAATTTATAATTCTTTGGTGACTAGGCTTTATAAAGACACAAATTCCGCTTGCTTTTTACAGACATGTGGTGCAAAATGGATTTAAATTAGAATATGCAGTACATTACTTATGATTAAGTAAGTAAGTAGGTCGGTATCACCCGGACAGAGGCTCCTCTTTCATTAGCTACTATCTTTTCGTAAGAAGGTGGATGCTACTCCTATCCTTGGTCAGTGTTGACCACTTACCACAGTGTTAACTGGTACTCATTTGATGACCTCAAAAGTTCCAACAGCTGGTCTCAAAGAGTTTAGCTCCAAAACAAATAACATTAACCACTTGGCACCAATCCCATTTCCCAATTTTAAAATAAAAACAGCTTAAAGAACATAAAGCAAATTGGTATGGAATATTATGTAACTCAGCAAAAGTTACATTTGTACAAATAAAACAAAAAACTTAGAAGTAAAGAATGGAAAAGACTACTAGTGATTACAAAATAATTTTATAAAGAAATTAAAAACTCAAAATATCAAATATTCTTCTAATTTTAAATAAGCCAGAATTAAAATTTTACTTCCCAAAACCTGATTTATTTTATGATTCACAAAGCATTTCCAATATATTCTGCATTTTCATTTGCATTTATTCTGCATTTTCATTCAAATATAATTTGCATACAGTACCTTGCATTGTGTCTTTGAGGCTATTTAGCAAGATGTTGTCACCAGTGGCTTCACATTTTTCAATCCATCTGGTAAAATCTGTCAATGATGCTAGGGCCTAAAATTAGTTATAATTACATTGTATGCACAATAATAAAAATGAAGATAAATGAAGATCCAAAAGCATTTAGATTCAATGAATAAAATTTATATTTTTGATCTATTTCTTGCAAATGTATCACATTTCAATATTAATGTTGCACATGCCTAATCCCCTGGGGGTTGGAATAATTGGAGGGGGCTGGAATTTCTGACAGGATCTAATTAGTAGAGGATCAATCAGAAATAGCAGGGGGTGGAATTGACTGGGGTTGGAATATTTTAAAGTTCCAATTAAGAGGAGATATTGGAATTTATGAAAAGGCCACAGAGTTGTTAAATGCATTTACATGCTCCCTGTGGTATCATTGATTGCAACTGTCATTGTTATTATAAATTTTTTATTGAAATAAAAAAAAAGATATTGGAATATCTTAACGTTCCTTTCTGGCTGGTGGCACACAGTCTTTTGACAGGGAAATGCTGAAACAGTCAGCAGACAAAATTTGACTCCAATTTCTGCTGGGAGAATCTGGAGTATCAGAGAACGCTTTTTTAACATGCAGCATGCAAGTTCCTCTCAAAAATTAAATAGCAGGAGCTTCTTAAAAAGAGTGAGGGGTTTAGCGGGAGATGACAATTTGGCACAAAAATACAGCAAAATGTTGTTCAGCATTCACACATACCTGTAGCAAACAATTAACAAAGCATGTGTTACCAAGATTCAGTAGACCTGGGGGCATTCCTGGAAAAAAAATATGAGTTGAAAGCAAACAAATTACTATATAAATGAGAACAGATATTTTTGTTGTTGCCTGGTTCACTTTATTCAAACCAATAAAACAAATGCATGTACATTTTCTCAGGAACAGGCATTTCTGAGCAAAATCCCCTGTGAAATCTGAAACTTACAAATCTGGCACCCGCTTAATTTTCAATAAATAAAATAATTCAACAATTCTCATCCATCTATTTTCCTTTTGCAAAACACGCACAATTTTTTTGTTATTGTACTTGTAGGAGGTAAATTGCTTTATTTTGCACCTCTTTTTACGCGTTTGGATACGCAAGAACTTTTGCTTTTGTTCTTCTTCGTGTCGTCAACATCGTCGTCGCAGCTCCTTCTTCCATTTCGAAACATCCAGAGATACGCAACAAAACCAATAGCAATTGGCAAACCAAAAAATCCAAGTGTTAATAGAATCTTCTTTGCTGATCCTCTTCCAGAAGATCGATAATAAACTTCTAACTCTCTTTCCATATTATTTGGAAGTCTTCATAAAAAAGACAGTCAAACTCCAAAAACTTTGCTCATAAAATATATTTTTAAAATCAGTTTTGTTCAGTTGTTGTTGTTGTGGTCCGATACTGTCAAAACGAGGCAGTCTGCAGGGTAAAAATAAAGGATGCAATAGATAGAAATTAAAATTCTTGTATTGTCGAAGATACCTTCTTCACTGCGGTGCAAAATGAACCGATATGGCCAAATGCCGATGCCATACATGCCTGCTGCAATGCCGCCAACAAGTTATGGAACATCAACATATTCGCCCTCCTACTACCCCGCAACATCGACTTCAACAAGGGCAAATGATGGAGCAATGGACATAGAAATGATGAAATTGATAGAAGATTTGAAAATATCCATCAAAGATGCGTCAGCAGAAGATTTGGAAATCTTGTTGAAGAATGAAGATAGCATAAATACATTAATTGAGGATTCAACACAGGTTAATAATAGTAGGCTAACAATAATAGTAATAAGGCTGTAGGGTCATTCCACGTATCATTATCAAAGACAAAGGGGGACAGATTTTTTGAAAATGTCACCACCTCAGAATTAGCTCGTTTTTGGTGGAGGTGTTACTGGTTATGAGAAAAGCATACCCTGAAAATTTCAGCTCAATATATTAACTTGTTCCAAAATTAGAGCCATTTGAAATTTGTGC
>JAYJMH010036366.1:0-15969 GCA_036873815.1 Phacellophora camtschatica
ATGAATTGACGAAATTGACGAAGGAAAATAAAAACAGGTTTTGGCGCGAACTTAATTCGGCGCACGCGCATTGATGATAATTCCATCCCACCTAGGTGGGCCAGCCCACTTGATTGCGTTTACATGGGAAATTTTCATCATTGAAAGCTTGATTCGTGATCATTATATGCAACCCTCAACTCTTTTTTGTGGATATTGTTTATTAAATTATTGGATTTGCGACTGCAGTACATCCATGTAAGAGGACAATAATTGAAGTTACTTACTATAAAGGTTTTCATCAAAATTTTTCTTTTTGTTTCTTCCATGTACAGAGCAACTCTTGCTAGTGCATTCATTTTTCTACCGGATTTTTTATTTTTTAACGTGTTCATCAAATTTTAGATGATTATCAATCGTTATTCCGAGTAATCTTCCGTTTTTAGATTCTCTTATTGCGACGTCAATAACTTTTATCTCAGCTTTTTCCTCACGAAATGATTTAAGTTCTAATATCATCAACTGACATTTTTTCTCATTGAGGATCATAGAATTATTTTCAAACCAGTTTTTCAAAGCGAGTATTTTAGTTTCAAGTTAAGGCAAGATTATTTCTAATCGTTTTTCACTAAACCATATGTATTGTCATCTGCATAATTACAAAGGTTGGGCAAAACGTTGTTGTAGCAACTTAATCTGATACATTTGCCCCCAAAAAAATCGTAGAGTTGCCCCAAGTCTATTTTTTTTCATCCGAGAAAAGGAGAAAAGGAGAGAACTGAAATTGAAAATAAAACGAACGAAGGAGGAGGAATGGAGGAAAGGAAATGAGGATTTTTTCTCAGTTCCTTTTCGTTCGTTTTTTTTCTACTTAGTTCTCATTTCTTTTTCTCAGGTTAAATTCTCCGATGTCCAAACAAAAGTCAAGAATTTTCGACAGGTCCCCCACTTTAAGAAGAAATATACTTTGTGCGATGGTCTACCAAAATCGCGACTCCTTGCAGCAGCTTTTGTTTTCATTTGCATTCGGAGCGCAAAGGATCAATCGTGGCAATGGGTTCAGTTGAAGTTTATTTGCAAACTGCAAGCGTGATGTTAATATAAACTGCAAACGCGACCTGGGGGTATAAAGCAAGGAATCAATTTGAGGCGTTGTATAGTAAGTAATTTGTATTGTAATAGTTAGTAACACTCACCGAAAATATTTTCACAATACGGTATTGAATATTTTGGAAATCTTGGATCTGAGGCTGAGCATGTTCTTAATTTGTTCTTATATTTTTTTGACAATTCAAGCCTCAATGTTGTTATAAAGTTTTAAATAAGAAACTTTTATACTAATGAAAAATCACAAGAAATTTTTGATTTTTGATTAATTTACTGAAGATTGTGTATGTAATTTTTTATCCTGTACAATATGTACCCAGTGTTTGTTAGTGTTTTTGTTGACTGTTCAGTTGATAGAGCTTGGAATGAGGACTACATTATTTTGTAGGACAGAACCTAAGAAATATAGTAAACTACAGAGTCATTTTTCAACTGATCAACATTTGTGCGTTCCAAGAAACTAGTGTTTCCTCCTTGTTCTTCGCGGCCTGGTACCAAGACTGGCGACCGAAGTCAGTTTGAAATACAACTCCTGCGCAGCGCACAGTAATGTTTACAAGTTTAAAAGAGATGAATTTTAACCTCACTGCCGGGTCATCCGCTTTTTTGGGAATCGGTGGTAAATTTGGCTGCCCTTTTTTGATGGTGAATTGTTTTAGCATTGCTTTTTGATACCTATTTGCGGTACTTGATCAGGCGATTTTCACCCACAGCAGACAGAAAATAAAGGATTAGAATCCCGCCTCCACTCAAAGGATCTTATGACCGACGGACAGTATTATGGCCGCTTCACACAGGAAGGAGCCGAAGCTTGTCAATTTGCTGGAGACAAGGGTTTTAAGAGCTGGTCTAGTGGATATAAGTCATTTTCACTTTCACTGAATACTATGTAGCCAGTTGCATTGAGAATCAGCCACAGCAAAGAAGTTGAGTGAAAGCTCGTTGCAGAGTTGCTGATGTGCAAACATTTTTCTTGCAGCATTGCTCTCGTTTTCCCACGGCAAATATTTCTTACCTTTGCAAATTATTTGGTTTTGCATAACTTTAATGTTTTAGCCCCCCAGGAGCAAAGATAGAATTTCAAGTTTTTTTTACCAGATAGCCAACATTCTGAAGACAACCTTTGCGTTGGTTTCATGCTAGTTTGCGTGACTTGAAAACAATCTGCAATACTACACGTCTTCCTAGATTTTGATCCGACAGACCTGCCTCGATGCCAATGTGGACAGAAGAACCATTCGACCCCGAAGCCATTCCGACGATGATATTAAGCGACGAGAAATATACACGCAAAAGACAATTTACCGACGAAGAATATATCAGTTTGACGCATGAATTCGCTTGCTCTTCTGCACAAGTCCAACCAAAGTTTCCACTGCCTGCAACTCCAAATTATGGTTACCGGATGAGGACACCTTTTGCTGATACTCATAATACAAGACTTCACGAATACCCTGGATTCGATTTACGAGGACAAAACTTCGCAGCCTACGAAGCTCGAGACCATTCCCCTCCTTCTTACGAGGTAATTTTTTTGCCAAATAACTTTTTGTAGTTCTTTTCGCAATTTGTTCATCTCTTACCCAAATGCTTTTTGGCATTATTGCCCATTTTGAAAGTAAAAATTTGGAAGCAAGCTCAATGTTTTGGCCATGTTTTATATTTCAAATAAAAATGCTGCTCGAATCAGAAGTTTTATGTGTATGAAATGAGCATTCTGTATCCCTTTTGTACATATATATCATAATTTAAATGCATATTACAATTACATACATATCTGTCTGGTCTGTATAGAGAGGTTGGGAGGGGGAAAAGTGCCCTGATATGAAGCACACTGACGCTTTTCAAACTGACGCAATCTTCACACTCCAATATATATATGTTAAGTATTTCAGCATCAAAACGTGCATGCATAATTCTACCTATATAAATGTGTATTTCAGCATTTAATTCATATGCTGGAAACCTTGCATTCTATGGATATGCACCATAATATACCAATATAATAAAGAGTGACCCAAAAAGCGTGGATCACTTGACGGTGTATAAATCTGAGAAAAACGATCCACTTTTGTATTGCTACGTTCATATAATAGATCAACGGTCCAGCATTCAGGTCAGAAAATATGTTGGTTGAATCTCTTTGTTATGAGTGATTATTTAGAAAGCAGTCTCCATAAAGCAGCCCGAAATTCCTGGAGAAAATGTTCCAGGTTTTACCTTGAATATTAGCATTTCTTGCAGGACAACATACACCTACATTATAATTGTAGACGAAAAAGCGGACCAGTTTCTCCAAAGTTCTCTCTCCCTCAATTGCTCACTTTTTAAGCAGGCAAATGTATCACTTTTTAAGCAGGCAAACGTAAGATATAAACAGGCAAACGTTTTTGGATAACCTTGTAGTACATTATATTGATTTTTGAAATGCGAGGCTGGTAATATTATTTAAGCATCTTCTTAATTTTAAGAGAAATCTCAGCTTGGATGTGTTTTCATATAAGCAATATATTCTGTTTGTTTTCTTGTAAAAAAAAAACATTGAAATGAACTCTATTCAATTTATGTTGATATTACTTGCTTAAGGCTGACATTTTTTTAAGAAACCAAATTTCAAGAAACTAATACTGAGGCTGTCAACAAAAAGAGCTAAAAAAATTTCAGTGCTGGGACTCAGATTTTTAGTAATCACTGCATAGGTCTGGTCTTTAATCTGTCATAGTTATTTCATGAAGTTTCATTAAATCATTGTGCTAGTTTTGTTTCGAAAAACCCTTAAAAATTGTTGCATCAATCATTTCCATTCATTTTCATTTTCATTTTAAAAACACCAAGTATAGGGAGGGTCGCCCTTCCGCTAAAGTGCTGTAACGCCTTTTACTGATGCAGACAAATTCTTGTTCCATGTTCCAATTAGCAGTTAGGATCTTTTTATGGATGTTTTTGTATTGTTTAGAACTCAAAAAAATCTAAAGAAACTTTCAGTGCTGATACCTTTAAAAAGCTAGGAAAATTTCAACCCCTTTTGATCCCCACCCGCAGCTTCTTAGGAAAAGATAATCGTAGCTGGGGCTGGGGATATGTATTTATTTGCTCACAATAAAAAAACACATCGTATAAAAGTAACACAAGCGTGATACATATAGGGTATGATGCGTTGAATGCCTTAATATCTTGTGCCTTATTGAAAGTGCACAATTTCTGTTGAATCCTCTGTTTTTACTTTATAATTTTTATGAAAGACATGCTTTGTAGTTTGTAAATATTCCCCAGTCTTTGGACACCATTAATATGTACCACCATTCGCATGTATACTCCTGAGTCCTTTTCTGATTCCCACTCTTCTACATTGCCTCTTCTTGTATCTGATATTATTGCTTGAGGGAAAAATAAGTTATACTCAAATGCCCTTTGGCTTGTCTGTAAAACGAAAAACGTTTCGGAAAACTATGATAACTAGCCTTGAGCAAACATATCTCATAGCTATAAGCATTTTTTAACGGCATCTTTTTTAAAAACTGTGTTCACTGCTGAGAATGTTTGTGGAAACAAATCTTCTTTGCATAGTAATATTTCATATTCATAGCTTATTTTTACAATTTCATTTTTATTTTATGTTTTCTTTCTTGTAGTTAAAATTATTTAGAAAATAATTTCGTAATGTTTACACTAACACGCCTTCATTTCAGCAAGTTCAACGCAAAAGGCATCGAAGCAACAGTATCAGAAGCGAAACCAGCAACGAGGCAAGCAAGTCTGAAGAAGACGACAACGGCGATCACCGCACGCTCGCAAATGTCCGAGAAAGACAACGAACGCAGGCATTAAACGATGCTTTCAACGCTCTGAGAAGAATAATTCCAACTCTCCCTTCGGACAAACTTTCGAAAATTCAGACTTTGCGCCTTGCGACAAAATACATTGACTTTTTATGTCAAATTTTGAGTAATGACGAAATGAACCCCAACGCTGCAGCAACTTGTCTGTTCATAGCGCAAGAACGGCTGAGTTACGCATTTAGTGTATGGAGAATGGAAGGAGCGTATGACTCTCTCGGATCAGATAACAATGGCGCCAATGGTAGTCCGGGCTTTAACTCAAGTAAGCACAGCGATGGTTTTGCTGAACAGCACTATCTACAGCGGCAACGATCTGATCGATTTATATAAAATGGTGACTGGCGGTTATAATGACCGTCTTAAACTATTAACTGACATATTTTTCTTTAATTTTATGATTAATTTTTTAAATTCAACACATAAATTTGTATTTAAGATCGTATCAAAATAAACTACATGTCGTATACTGTACTTATAAATACAACATTGGTGTTCTGTGTAGTGCTATCTGTCTACACACTTGACGCATTTAGTTTTCATTCAACTGAGGACACAGCAATTGAAAAGTATTACAGAATATTATTTGTTTAATGTGTTTTTCCTAAATTTAATCGCTTAGTTTGAAGGCTTGCACAAGCCTTGGCTTTTTGCTTGGCGTAGGAAAATTCACCCACATTCTGTTACCGTTGTTTAAAGTGTATTTTTGTTTCTTGTCTTTTCCTTGATCACTGTTTTTGTTGCAAAATCAGCTGAAAAATTCCTTTGCTGAAAAATTCCTTCGTTTATGGCTGAAAAAGCAGCGACATCATATTGCAACTGTAAGATACAGATGCTGAATTTATTTTATTTTAAAAATATCAGCCCATATTATTTTATATATTATTTTAAAATATTTTATATTATAAAATATAATTGTTGTTACATACGAATATCAGTCCCCCATAGCAAATCGATCTCTTTTCTGGAGAACATCTTACCTACCTGTGGGCTCTACTTCCATGGGGGCAGTACCACCAGACTTGGGTAGGGGGCGTGTCGCATATTTCTTGGTTCTGGGATTTCTAATTCGATAATCAATTTTTGAGTTTTGAAAAATATTTCATCAAAAATATCTTATATTTTTAGGTAAAATATTAAGAAATAGCATAGAAATGTTAATAAAAAAATGTTACATACTGCAAAATTGCATCATAACATGGTCCGCACTAATATTTCTGGGTTTGCGTTTTTGTTCCATAATATTCTAGGCCCCTTACCCGAGTCTGGTGGTACTGCCTCCATGGGGCTCTACTGGTTTACAGTTTAACTTTTCTTGACTCGAACTTGATCAACTCAAACTCTCAAAAAATTCGAACTGTCTTGTATATCTACTGAGAATTGTCAGTGTTGACTTAGCTTTATAGCTCTTTCTACTGAGGTATTTAATCATGAAATGTTTTACTGAAATGCAAATTTATGTAAGCAACAGATGCATATCAAAATTTAATTCATGCAATACTACCCCACCATTACGAAATTCGCTTTGTAGGAGTAAGCTGCCAGGTTTCATATAATTTCTTAGTGGTTCTTTATAATAATTTCATATATAAGGGTATTAATTGTTTCTTATATAAGGCTATAGCTTCTTATAATTCAGTTTCTTAGTGGTGGGGTAGAACTGTGTTTGGGTTTTGTTAAGTGCAAGTTTGTAACTATTGTACAGAGCTAGCAATCAGCTTGAATATTCGTAATAGTGTTTAAAATTTTTTAAATTTCATCGATCAGATTTTGAAAGTTATCAGATATCGATAATATAAAACCCGAAAACGAGGACAAAAGTCAACAAAACCAATCTTTTGCAGTTTTGGTGGGAAAATTTTATTTCGCAGATCAGTTACAGAAAATTGTTAAAATCTCTATAATGTTTGGCAACACTGACAATTCCGCAAGTCTGCGACTGACCATTCAACAATTTTTTGAGGGTCCTTGACAACCCTGGGCCTAGCGAACCAGGTAATTTTGGCTGAAGTTGAATGTTTTTAAATTTCCAACGATTTGACTTCGTTTTTATTTTAGCACATTTCTTTTTTGACAATATCAAATCGTATGACGCTATGAATTGGGTTATTTACGCATGCTAATAGATGCTTTGTACAGTTAAATTATGTCAGATAATTGCATAAAAATTCTGCCATTTGCAGGCTATTTTATTGTGTTTTAAAATTTTTACTGTTCTTTCTGCTCTATATTGCTAATATCAAATAATGAAAATTTTGAAAATCTTCTATTTGAAGCTGATTATGGAGGCTTATTGCACAAGACCCATGTTTTTTAGTTCCTTTATTTATAATTAGTAACAAAGAAATAGCTGCATAACGTGGCTAGTTAAAACTAACTAAATGATTCTACAGCAAGTAATAAATGAATAACAATAAGCGATAACAGTAAGTCATAAACGAATAAAATAATGTAGGATAAAACATTCCACGTAAATGACGTAATTCAATTGGTGTACAAGTATATTCAGGTCATGCAGCCAATATTCTGTATATATTGTCTGCATAATCTGCCGGAACAGGTGAGAGATGTGACCTTTCTTATTTGTCTTTTAAAAGTTTTTAAATTTGGTGACATTGCTGTTTTGGACGTCAATTGGGTAAATGGAGACTCATGATCAATGGCCACTAGTCTGATGACATTTGGGCTAAAAATCTGGCCTTTTTTAGCCGGCTACCACAACTTCTTGCGGCTCTAATCACAGCACTGAATTCTGATCACATGAAAATTTTTTCGTTTGTGATCAGATTATTTTCATTAATGTAAGATTGAGTCTCAATGTTCGCATTTTGCGGACCGTTAGACAACTATTGATTGGCTTTTTGCAATTGCACTCGATTTCAGTCCTCAATTTAGGCCTCGCTTTTTTGAGAACGAGGCTCATCAATAAAGGCCAGCGTTTTTACTGGTATGCTTTGGGTCATTTGTAGTAAGTCACTATTTGATAGCGATAAAATTGACGATTGTAGTAAGTCAATATTGAAACAAAGCTTTTGTTTATGAGTGAAAAGTCAAGTATTTCCTGAAAGAAGACGTACTCAAGGTAGATCTTTTCAGTCCAGGTTTTGAGTATGAGTCCCTATTTACCGAAGTAACGTCTAATTTGTCAAGCAGCGCAGGGAAATAAAAAATTGTGCCATGAGTCTACTGAGTACGCCATCCATTTGTTCTCTATTGTTTGGAAAAATTATTAAAGTTAGAAAAATTATCCCCTTCCAAAGACTTTTTTCATCACATCATGTCTTGTATCAGTTCAAAATGTTGTCCATCCATCAATGTTTTGTTTTTGTAAATTTGTTTCACGTTCTTTGTTTTGTGTAAGGCCACATAGTAGTATTCTATGCTTTCTATAGTATCGCTCTTGTGTTTGGCGCTGGTAAGTTTTCGTTTTAAAAATATATGAAAACTTCAAATTCATTTTGCAATATTTTAAAAACTAGCAACCATCGTATGTTAACGTTTTGATCGAAACCCTGCACATAGTTGATTGGTGAAAGTTTGCATTACCCAACGTCGTTAACTACAATTTGTCGCGTATGATATATCTATTAATTTGCTTTGCTTATGCAAAGCTTGCAGCAATAACCAAGTATTAATACCATTTGGTTTCATCGTCTGACTATTCTACGACGTCTAACATATTTTCTTTTATTGCGACATCTTATCGAAGCACTGTGATCAGTGGTCTGTTTGCTTTAAACCATCATATAATTCTATATACCCGATTGTTTTACTTTTTATTGTAGCAGAACCTTGCATATTTTTGAATTGACTTTGAAGTAGCCGCTTATTTTGTAATTTTACATATTTCAATTGCAATGAAAAAGTATTGTCGTAATTGAATCTGCCGTACAGCCAAACATGGCTCTGATTGATGAGCAAAATATTTTAACAAAAATATTATATTTCTTTAGTCACTTTGTTGTTAATTTTTTCTTTGTAAATGTTCTTAGGTCTGCTGTTAAAATATTATGCACCACAATGCATAGATTAAGCGCTCCCTCCAATAAGTACCCACCAATTACAGTTTAAATGTGATGAGCGTCCCCTTCGAATAGGCGCCCACCTCGAGTAGGCACCCACCCCTTGGCATGGGCACTTAAAACAAGATAAATAAGCAAAGCATTTATTCTTTGTTTTTAACCATATTTTATTGATTAAAAAAACTGGAGGTATATTTGACAATTTATTTCCTTTTGACACTAAGAAACAATAGGTTTCCGCCTAATCAAAGCATTACTGTACTGAATTATTTTGCAAAGAAGCGTATCACAAATCTGTCTTGTTACTTTGGTTCAGTTAATGTTTCAGATAAAATAATTTCCAGAGTCGAGGAAGGACGGCCATATCACACTAAAGATAATAGACACACTTTTGTCCGATAATGGCTTTTTACATTGTTTTTTGTTACCTTTGGCCTCAAAAGATTGTTTAATCGAAGAATGCCAGCATCAATTATTTTTCATGATTTGGGAAAAACGTCTTTAGAAAATGCGTAGCTGTTTATCTTTCTGACGAAGCCAAGTCCGGAAAAGAACAAAACTATATGCCCCAGTTTTCACGATTAAATTTTTTTATAGTATTACACCGGAATAAAAGGGATGTGTTGTTAGCCCCAAAAGCTGACAAAAACCAGTAGATTTTTAGAACTTAAGATTATTATAATAACGTTGTATAATGTTAGCAAAGACCAGTAGTTTCAAGCAGTTTTTTTCAGGCAGTACCACTATCAGTATGAACAAACTTTGTTGGTCTTTTTATGCTACTTTACGGGAAAAAATTTTTGGCTACTTTTTAGACACAGGATGCTCAGACAACTCAACAATAAGAAACTCTTGAAATCAAAAATCCCAAAATAGGTCACATGACATGACATTTTACTTGTTTATGAGGTCACTAGAGTGACAATGCCTTTGAATGGTATATCATAGCCAATGATTTATCACTAAAAATGTTGCACTTCCTGAAATCCCAAGCCATTTTCTGCATCATGTTGCATTGAAGACAAAATGTTTTTGTGGTTCATCAATATTCCCATTCAAAATCCTTGAATTATGGCACTTTCCGTTTTCAAAAGAAAGCAATGGTTGTACCGAGGTGTAAATCGTAGCAGGAGATGCTTTTTTCGCCAATCTTATATCTTCGAGAGACAACACATTGGCGTTTTAACACCAATGACACGGAAAAGATTTGGTACCAAAATTGACCACTTCCTTAAGAGCAGGGAGGGGTAATAATAAAAACCTCAATGTAAATCGTTGATTATATTTTGGTCACAGGTGGAAGAAAGTTTTGTTTTTGTATTTTGTTACGCATGTGGGGAAGAGCCTGGATGAGTGGAAGTATTACATATTTTTGTGATATTCTTATCAAATAATTTTTTATGACTATTTATGAATTTCTTAAATGCACTTTCTTTCATAAAATGAAAGAATCAGAGAATAAATTGAGTGTACTGTGGTTATTTAGAACTAAAAAATGACACATGATCTTTATTGTTAGTCTGCTATTGGCGGCTACAGCCCCCAAAATCCCATTTTATATCATGATATAATTCACCACTTTAACGAAAATGCGCCATTATGGATTTACTCAAACTTTTGTTCAATAAAATGTTTCACTTCAAAGCCAGCTTCCTCATACAAAACGTAGTCAATGTGTGAATTTTTACGCTGTTGAATGCCTATCGTTAGCTGTTGAATAATTTAAAGTTTGAGAATTTAAAAGTTATTTGACCGTGAAAACCACTCGGGGTGAAATATTTCCCCCTGAGGCAATTTTACGGTCAGATCCCTTATAATCTATTAAGGTTTAAATGCTGATAAAATCATTCTTGGCTAGGAAAAAATAATGAAAATTCATATATTGACTAACTTTTTCAACTTTTTCATCAATCGGAATCTCAAGTTAAAAAATAAATATCTTGTGATTTTTAAAAATTCCCAAAATGGCAGACTTTTGTTAAATTGGTTTATTGCGAGCGGCGCTCGGTGCGGTGCGGTGCAGTGCGGCTCTCGGGCAACTTTTTTTATGTTTATTTTGCAAATTTTCATCATTATTACCATTTATTATTACTACGCTGATTTGCTCATGTGACAAAATCTGGATTTGATTGGTCGAATTAGAAATTCAACGCTCGCCATTATGAATAAATTTGCGAGATAAGCACAGGACAGACTTTAGAGGAGTGAAACATTTTCGTCAGATAACCGATAGGCCTAAATAGTTTTTGTAGTTCAGCGTTATAAAATCATTAATACTTTGAGTATATAGGGTCCGACAGGAGTTTTAAGTATCACTTTATCATTGCTGTTTCTATCAGGTATTAAAGGTGTCAATGTCGTTTATTTTGGGTATCGAGTATCAAAGCAAATATTTATAAAAGTTCATTTTGGATATCACGGTATCATTGTGACTATAATTTTGGTCTCACTCCATTTCTCCCCCCCCCCCCCTTTGTTGGTCCCTGAATATACAAATGGAGAGTTTTTGCCTGTTGGGATGCTCACGAGAAAGGATAACCGATAAATATCCACTGCAGCCTTTTGCCATATTTCAATTTTACCGATTTGATTTCCGATTGCTTTCCGTTTGCTTAGCTTGGCTGTCTTGTCAATTGAGTGGTGTGAACCTGAACCTGAACCTGAACCTGAACCTGAACCTGAACCTGAACCCGAACCTGAACCTGAACCTGAACCTGAACCTGAACCTGAACCTGAACCTGAACCTGAACCTGAACCTGAACCTGAACCTGATATTCAATCTCCCCTCGAATTTTATGAATCTGAAAATCGGCCCTGGAGAATATTTGTGGGGGCATTTACACCAATGCTTCTGATCGGATTCAGTTTAGGATATATCCAGCTAGTGTTTCTGTATCACGCCATTGGATTTTTTGGCCCAGATTTTAACTTATAAAAATCGGATCGGCTGAGTTAACCCTCGAGTCAGACAGTATCAATCTGATCCGAAATTTCGTTCGTTCACCTTCCAAGTGAACGAATATTAATGCGGCTAGCCAGGTCTTGTGTAAACGTGAAACCTAACTGAACGAATTTTCATTCGCTCGAATATTCGTCTGGTCTCTTGTAAACGGGGCGTTAATTTCACAAGTAAAATTCCTCTCCGAAAAAATGAAGTTGATATGGTTGAATGATAATCGAGTGTCCTTGTTTAAAAAAGTTGTTTTCAGATATAAATCAGGTGGCCCAAATAGACCAGGCGAGAGAAGGGGGTATCGTCAATGTCAGAGGAACTTTGCCTGAATAGGTGGATTTGGTCAATTTTGGGGCGCTGATTCCGAATATGGTTGTTATACCAAAGGGCGTGGCGGAATTTAACCTCTATTTCAATTTTAAACCTCGTTTTTTATAAGAATTGTAAAACATTTATTTGAGCTAAAATATAAATTAAATATAAAATGTTAGTAAATGAAATGCAGGATGTTGAGTTCAAATTAATCGACTTCAGAGAATTAAACATACTCTTACCTCATTTTCATACTGAGCCTCGCTTCTGAAAGAGTAAGGATTTTAATTTGTAGAATTTAACATGCCTGTAAAACCATGGGTAGTTAGACGCAGCAGGTGTATTTACATTGCCTTCACATTTTGTTTTGAATGCTATTTCTTTGAAAACTGACGTCTGTTTTCTGAAAGAATGTAAAGGAAACCGCCTATGCTCGCTTCTGCGAATTTTCTTTCTTCTCTCTTCTCGCTGCGCTGTTTCATTTCCTCCTCCTGAGTAGCCATCATTAAAAAACCAAACACAGTAAGACTAAAAATGCGATTGTTGCAGGATAGGAAGCAGACTTTTCCGTCAAACGAGTGACGTTCTGTTCTTTTGTACTCTTGTAGTGTACGATACACACGCATTGCCTTTTTAGCCCTTCCTAATTAAACGCAGCTGAGAGCTTCCGATAAAACTACATGCTTCTACACAGTATACGCTTCATCATTCAACATTTTTTCATAAACGAAAATAAAATATTCACAGTGAAACTGAGTAGTTAAAAATCTTCCAGTCATGCCAAAACGATTCAAAAGTATGCAGTTGATTGATGAGCCAAGATGAACAAAAATCTATAAAGAAATTTAAATCGTTGCTGAAAATAAAGCACTCTTTATCAAATAGGTGCATCACATTGGGAACAAACAGCAGGCCATTGCCATGTTGCCGGAGAATATAATGGAGCATCATGTAATCATTGTAAACACAACAACCTAGTCATTGTTGCAAAAATACTTATTTTTTCACTTCTTCTTTACATATATCGCATGACTCTTTTTGACAATTTTGTCTCATGATTCTGTAAGATTATTTCAGTTCAGTTGTTCTTCCATAAAAGGTTATGACATTCAACATATTATAAAAAATCGTGGTAAACATGTAAACATGATGTGAATATAATTTTAAATTCTCAAGAGAAAATCAAATAGGAATAAGAAGTAAATTCAAAGATGAGCATAGTGGAAAAAGAGTGAACAAAAGGTCCATGAACTTGGTTAAAAAAGAGAGTGAGTAATGAGAAAAGCCTCATCTTAGCCGGAAACATTTTTTAGGAAGTAAAATGTCACTGTGATTTGAATTTGAAAATCAGTTGAAGGACTTTAGATTTGTGCCTATGTTATGGGAAATAATTTATGATTTATGACATAAATTATGAAATAATTTATGTCAAGCAAGAACTTTTAATATAATAGAATTTTAAAATGAGTGTATGGTGTTTCAAGAAAAGCTTAGTGTGTACAAATTTTCTTTGGAGAAACTTAGGTTTTGATATTTATATTTTGAAAAGACTTTTATAGAAAAGACTTAAACTTAAAATTTAACCTTGGGTGACAAAATCTGCTGAATAACAGTTTAATCCCATTGAAGAATAATATAGGGTTTGATGACAAACACAAACGCCGAAATGAGGTGGCTTTTAATTGACTGTGTGAACATAATGCATCATCACATTTTTAATTAACCAGTCTATAGGAAAATAGGTTAGCCGATAACCAAAATATAAAACCTATCTTTAAATTATATATCAGGTTTGATCCAGATTGACAGGTGGTCCCGTTTATATATAAGTAAATAAAATATGTTTATTCAATAGTTCCCATTTTTATTTGTTTCAATATTTATATAAGAGTGAATAAAAAAGTCATGTATGGTCCCGTATTATAATTTTATCCCGATTGATCCAGATTGACAGGTGGTCTCACATCCTACTTTTTCAATTTGAGTGTTTCTCAACAGTGAATGATCAATTAATGATCAATTTTAAGAAGTATATTACAAACACAACCATCTGCCATCTTGGTTTCAGACCTTTGATGTTTGTTATTGCATGTGCATTAAGAAACCTTAGTTGTTATTTTTCCCTGTGTCCATGCACTCGTGATGATTGAATGTGTCCCTGTACCCGTGATGAGTATGTGTGGCCGAGTACAGGGACACTGAAACAACTCACGTTTTTTAATGCCTATGGCTATCGCTAAGAAACTGAGCAATATACTTGCTCCAAGTCATGCAACGAAATCACCGATGGATTAATCAATACAAACACCAATCACTGGACTCAAAGCAGGTCGCATATTTTAAATTCTTATGCAATATTTGTCATAAAAACCAATAGATCTGAGATCATCCGTGAAAAGATAATTCTTATTTCCCAACTTTTGATTGCCAACATATTTGCAATTGTGTCTTTGACCAATTTGGCCATATATCATCAATTCCTCGTGTTAGTGCACCACCTCTGTTGGTGCAACAATTAACGAGCAGTTTGGTAGGAAGATCGGGAATGCCATCAAGATAAGATTTTGAGGGCTCTGAATCCCGCCGACTTATAGTGAGCCCCATAAACTGCAAGAAGTTTTGTCGAGCAAATCACTGATGTTCTAAGGTCAGATTTAAATTGTGAAAGCCATTATCACAAATACAATATGTTACTTGAGTTTATCGGCCTTTATCGCCTTCCATGGGAAATTATATTATCAATAGAGTAACTCAACTGGTATTTCTTTCTTACATAAATGTAATTTTCGATCAACACAACAACGGGGACGAAACTCAAAATATGCAGACAAGAATACTAATCAAGCCAACAAAATTAGCAATGTGAAATTTCTCTGTTTTCGAGGAATCAGTGTTTCTGGCCGAGCAAGAGTTGTAAAGTGCCAATCTCATACATATCGCCACCGGCAGAAAGCTATTTTTCAGGGACGCCTGAACAGAAGGGCAAGACAACGTAATTATTTCAGGTAAGAGATTTTTTAGTTGAAAACAAATTCATCCTTGAGAAAAGTGTTTACCAGTTTCACTAAGAATTTCAATAGACTAGCTACCTTTCATCAATTGTTTTTGAGATAAAATAAAGAAAGTAGCTACTTTTCGCTATTTTGAACAACAGTTTCTACAGCAATAAATCTTGGGTGAAGTAATTGGCACATCAAAGGAGGAAAATGATGCAATTCAATTGGTCCTTGTGAAAAATGTGAACAAGTGCGCTGATTGGTCAAAAGATATTTCACCCTTGCTCTTGTGTAAGAATTTGACTTTCAACTTTCATGCTGGAGCCAAATTAGAAAAATTGCAGTTATCGACTTACCTTTCCGTTCAAGAATGGGCTCTCACCTACTTCGCTACTCATAAATATCGGATATCAACAAGCGCAATCAAAATACTTTTGCAGAGAAAAATTGTTTTCGTTGTATAGTGTGACACCGTTGTACAATGTGATAAAGATAACATCGAAGATTTTACTGTAAATTATTCTAACTTAAAAATTATTTTTGTCAAATCAGATAGTGTGGCGTTGCTTTGATTGGACCCAGCAATCTGGTGGAAATGGAAATGGTCTGAATCCATCACTATACTAAATAGTTTCTTTCATTAATAATTTATTGCTTACGTAATGTAAACAAATTTCAATATAAAATGTATCTCGTTGAATTTGTATCAGTTTTCGAAAGCAATCATGAAGGTCGGTATGTGTATTTCACGTTGGTTTTTCACA
>JAYJMH010036377.1:0-15968 GCA_036873815.1 Phacellophora camtschatica
GGGGTCATTTCCATAGACAATCAGATTCTCATTTAAGGTACTGTGGCTCATAGACAGGCGTTTGTCTGACAAAATGTTTCAATAGGCAATGTTTTAGTCATCATTTAAAATTTTTAATTGAATTGGTCTTTTTTTCAGCTTCTGGGTGCATGCATGCATATTAATCAGATGCATGATAGCACACAAATTTTGGTAATCACACAAAATAGTGTACTGCATTTTTTGTTGATTTATTTTAAAATTTAGTTGTGCATTCCAAAGTATTTAAGCCCAAAGATCTTCAGTGTGGAAAATAAATTTTCTTGACGTAAAGGTGCAAACATTCTGTGAAACAATAAAAATCAATTTAAATTAGATCATTATAAACAAATCTTACTATTTTCTGGCATGGAAAGAATGTTATTGGTGTGGCCTTCAGCATGGAGTTTACATGGAATTTACCCTGGGGTGTATTCTTTCCACTTGAGTAAATTAAATTTTAAACTAAATCAACATAAGATCTTGTGAATTAAATCTTGTTTAATTTTCAAACTGCTGATTTCTAATTCATCAGTTGGTTTCTTTTTAGAATGAAGGTGGAAGATTTGATCCACAAACAGAAGCAGATCGTGCTACTCAGAGGCTTATTATTGGATCATTAGCAAAACAGTTTCCTGGTCTCAAAATCATTGGAGAAGAGGTAAGTTAACATATTCACTAAGGTAAACTAAATTTTAATTTTCAAATGAACTACTTGTGGTCTTTAAAATCATATGTGTTTTCCATTATTCATTTCTGTGGTGCAGTTTGCACACATAGTTTTGGGATATGTTCAGCAGCATATAATAATAATAATACATTTATTTAATGTTAGTGGAAGCAATAGCATAAAACACTAATATGGACCAACATATGGATATATACAGTATGACTGATATAGACTAGCATATGGATGTATCTTTCAGTATTTGTGATTGTGAAGCATGATGTTCAGTTGGATTCTTGAGCATGATGGTGATCAGCACTACTTAACATCCACCACTAATATAGACTGACACTGGAGCATGCTCCTCACACACTTCTCACTAAAGTCAGGTTTCCAATTCATCCAAGTTTTAAGTAAAAAATTTGAAACTCTGAAGGGTTATTCGTTTGAGCAACTTTTTTGGTTGGAATGCATGATATTCAAAAGGAGTACTGTTATTATACAATTAGGCCCCTTTCTTGAATAAGCCTTCTCTTGAATTAGCCCCCTCTTAAATCAGCCCCCCTATCAAAGGTCAAATTTTTAATAAGCCCCCCGTTTATTGCCAGAAAAAGAAAAGGTTATGGTCTGAAGAAAAATTCTGCCAGCTCAATCCCAGACTCTTTTTCTGTTTGCCCCTTTTACTTGGTGAAGATTTGCTAGTCAAGAACATTTTCTGTCTTTATGGAATCCATAATTGAAATGATAACAATAGTATTAACTAATTTGTTTTTGAATACTTAATTTTAGGAAGAATGTGGTGTGGCAGAAGAAGGATCACTTGTTTTAAGTTTAGATGAAGAAGTATTGAAGCACAAGTGCCCTGAGAATCTTCAAAAACTTAAATTAGAAGATGTAAGTTGGAGAACTTTATTATTTCGCACTCCATTAAAATTAGTATTAAAAATTTGAGTCATTTACATAAATTAGTCAAAAAAATTGGATTTTTAGAAACAAATTTATTTGTTAAATTTTTTAATTTGATACTTTCTAAAGTTTATTTTTTTTTTAAATTGCAAAAAATGTTGAAGTTGATACAGGCTTTCAAATTGGAGAGGGGGCACACAGTAGCATGTGAGCTTTATGGCAAAGCATGACATGGAGTGATCAATTGAGCACCTGGGAGTATGCTTCCTTTGGGGAGCAATTGTTAAATGTCTGGGTGTTATGCAATAGAAATCAAAAAGGATGCCATTAGAGAACACTGCTTTAGAAAGTGTTTAATAAATAATTATCAAGAATTTGTTTATTAAGTATTTCAAGAAGTCTAATTGACCCCATGCAACCAGAAATAATTAATGTATACTTTGGGCTTCTATATTATTTCATAAATTATATTTGGCATTTTATTTACGAGACGGAAATTATTTTTTTTTTAATGTCAAGTTTGCATAAATTTGTGTTTTTAGCAATTTTAAATCTTATAGCTGGCATAAAATAAATCACTGTTCAAAATCTGTTTTGATTATTAATGTTTACATGTAACACTAGGTTCCTCTCCACCACAAAGAATGATTTCCATTGATTCACGTATATGTGTACCACATGCCATATCAACCACATCTTTTGTCAAGTTCATCAATTTCTGATTGTGAAAGCTATGTTCATTTACTTTGATGACGATTTTTATCTGTTCTTCTATGCCTTCTGTATCACCTTTGAATAAAATCGTAATAGCATTTTATCACAAAGTAAATATATTTATGTTCATTTAAATTTGGTATTGGAACAAGCAGGTTATTTTAAATGTCAAAACATGGGCTGGGAATGAATGGCACTCCTTCGAGCTCACAAATGAGAGCAATTTTAATTTCAAATAAACGTGACTGTTGATGACTCTATGATATCACAAACTTTAAGTTTGCCCTTGGGCATCGTTTCAAATACAATTTGAAATCGCTAGGCTCGCGGATTTCGAGCTACAGCCCTGCAAGCGGAGATAGTTTTTTTTTGGTTCACCCAGTTTATTTAAAAAAAGTTCAAACTTGTTTGCAAATTACTTTTATTAGCCTATCCTTGTTCTCAGAAATACTTTTCGAAATGAAGTACTCTCAGTATCTATGTACTTTGCTTTCTTTTGAGCTTTTTTGGCACAAAATCAAACGTTGTATTCGTTTGATCTTGCATAAATTAACACAACCCCAAAAAGTATTCGGAGGTATATAGGTACCAAAGATTTTTTTCGGAGAATTTTTCTTTGGGTTGTAGGCCTTATTTATCCAGTAAATTAGTCCCTCAATTTTTGGACCACGCCCTTTTCTTTCGAGGGAAATGCAATACTCGTCCATTCCAATGCAAATCTGTTTTTTAAAGAACGTTCTTATTTTCTCGGCATTTCGGCCTGATGTTGTTGCTAAACATGTTCATGATGTAATCCAAAGTTGAAATGTAGCAAAATACCAATTTTTAAAGATACTAATCTTAGATAACACCATCTTTAATAAGACAGATTGAATTTGGAATAGGACAGCAATAAGAACAAGTGTCTTTAAATATCTAATAAGCTAAGCATGTTCTTTAAAATTGTTACCCCCCCCCCCATACACACACACCCATAGATCCGGCCCTGCTCGGAATAAAAATGACACCAAACTGTGCTTAAATTTAATGGTAAAGAAAAGTCTTTTGGCAATATGCCACGTTAAACTCCTTGGTGTGACCATTGATAATCAACTAAATTTCGATCAACATATCCCAACTATATGCATAAACGTTAACCAAAAAACTAATTCACCATCTTGATTAATAAATTATATCAATGAAGAAAAATCAAAATTGCTCATTAAATGTGATGTCTAATTTCCAATATTTCCCTTTGGTAAACAAGAGCCAATTTTGTAACTATAGTGAAATCGACACGCCAGTTTCAAAGAAATTAGCCATTGAAGACAAAGCGAATTCTCTGAAGCAGAAAAATTATTGCTTTGTTTGTTCCTTTGATATGGAAGTTTTGCAGGAAAACTACAAATACCCAGATAAATAGAGTAAATAACCAATCGCTGAGGGTGAGGGTAGTGTATAAGAATTTTGAAGCTGCTTTTGAAGATTTACTTCAAAAACATGGAAGCCTGTAATTTTCATAGAATAAATCTACAAACACTTACGATAGTGTAAACCAATCCGCCATCTCAATCCTGCTTACATGTGGGAACTCTTTATAAAAAAGAACATTGGCTATAATTTAGGAACTAAAGATTTGTGTAGGATTTCCCCTCCAAATTCAATGGATATGGCACAAACTCATTAAAATTTAAGAGAGGTCTAGACATAAAATCATCAAAGGGCTTAGCAGTTTTTTTAGGAGAAATATCAGAAATTAAAAATGCACTGATATGTAAATAGGAAATTTAAATTTCATAGATTAATTTACGTATTTTTATTGTAGTTTGTTGGTATTAATTAGTTTTCTTTGTAAACTTTGTGAGCTTTAGCAAACATTGAATAAATTTATAAACGACTAAGGATGAGCTCAAGAAGAAATACGACAGGTGAAACGATTGATTTTAAATTTAAAGAAAAAACTCTAGAAATGTTTGTTCTCGTAGGGCATCAAAGTGTTAGGTGCTTTTCAAACCTGTGACATCAATGTATTATTTTTCGTCGTATATATTATTTAAGTTGAAGATCAGCAACAGCGAGGAAACTTAATCCACGAAGAACATTTGATATGGAGAAAATGAAAGAGAAGGCTCACGAAGAAATTTCTTTCAGTTGCAAAAATTGCTTTCTGGAGCGCACTTCCCAAAATTGTTCTCACGCTTGAACTCGTCTTAAATCCAAACTTCCCTAAATAGACGATAACAACAGAGGCGAATTTTGTAACATAAGTGAAATTTTCACACTCGTTCCGAAGTGATTATCTCTCGAGAACATAACAAAACTCTCCACTGGAAAACGAAAACAATAAACGCGAAGAAGATGTTTTCATTTTTCAGTTGAGAGAATTTTGCTCTGCTGTCAAGGGATAATCGCTTTGAAACCAGTATGTCAATTTTCACTATTGTACAAAATTTGCCTCTGTTGATGATAACACTAATGTTGACGATAACACTAATGTTGGTGACAATATTTTTAACTTATTGCATACTGGTCGTATGATCCCTGATAATCATCAAGCAGTGGTGGTGTAGAAGTGAATCAATAGCTCGGGGCTCTTGCGGGGTCGAGCGCGGAGCGAATAAAATTATTTTGAGGCCGCACGCCACCAGATTTATCCCCTTGTTGTGTTCTCCCCTGCTGAAGAACTAGGGGAGCTCAGCTCCATGGGCCTCCCTTCTACACTACTGCCATCTTGTAACACAAAATTTCAGATAAATCGTGGTTTTGATTCTGCACATTTTCTTTGCAGAATTTTGTGTTCTACATGCACTCTGTGAAGGGCAATAACCAGTTAAAAACAACAGCAAACAATAATAATGAAAAATAGACAACTATTTTTTTTTGCTTACCAATTGAAAAAAGATTTAAGCAGATGCAAAACAGCAACTTGGCAACTGAAATACGAGGGTTAATGGCCTAGCAACCTGCTTTTGTTATGTTGCTAAAATTTTCGAAGCAGATTATAGCAAAGATAAGGACACTGCTATCCCCAGATATATGACAAATATTATTTGTTCTTACCATACACATTTCAAAATAACCTTTTAAGAACAAAATGTACTATTCTTATTTGTCATATGTCGAGAGAGGTATATTCTTATTGCCACTATAATCTAGTATATATCTCGCTATCTTTACCGTTTAGATAATAGAATGCGTTTAAATGATGGTCGCCATTAATGATAAAAAATAGTTTTAAGCAGAAAATACTGGGAATTAGTTTGGATTCTTATATATATATTTGAAATGAACATATTTTTGCAGCTTGTTGTGTGGGTTGATCCTTTGGATGGTACTGCAGAATTTACTGAAGGTAAGAGCAATTTTTTTAGATTCTTTCATTTAAATCTATTTAATAATTTAAAATATCAACCATTTCGACTACAGTAAAGCCCCGCATTTTAGAAGCTGATTTCTCAGAGTGAGCCCTGTTGTTTACAAATATTTTCTATTGTCTTCTGAGAAAATGAGCCTAGAATGTTTCTATCAGTGTGGTTTCCTAAATGCTGTGCCTTACTGTATTTAAGATGGCAATCGTAATTTTGTAAAGCAGACTATTTTTACACATTTATACTAAATATCTACAGGGTGTCTTAAAAAAATTGTTCCCCGCTTGTTTGAAAATTTTAAAGAAGTTCTCAAATTATCTGGTGATATTTTTATACCATGTTGACCTGCAGATTGTAACTTAGAGTTTGGTGCAATTCCATCAAAAGTACGTTAAAAACTCACTGAGTTATGAGTCCCAACGATTTAGATTTATGTGAAGAACAAAATCAGACGATCGTCAATGAAGCAAGGACTTGCTTGTAGCAGAACGCCTTGATGCATTCTTTTTGTCAGATTTCACTGGTCAAGAATTTCAAAAGTTGTAATTGTGACATCCAACGCTATTTGGGAATTTATTTGAGAATTTTAAAAAATCAATAAAATTTTAATCGATATTTTTCATCGATTTTTTTCTCTCTCCTTCGCACTATTGATTTTTTTATTAATTTTTTTAATGATTCCTTTTTAAATGCCAAATAGATCCTGGTTTCCCTCTGGTTCTACTTTGCTTTTGTGCAAATGCTGAAGGGACAGGTTCTATTGAAATTTTCGACGTTTATTTATGAAAATATTCCACTAAAAAGTAAAAATTAGGCACAACCAGTTCATTTCAAAACTTCTATGAAATTTTCAAACAAATGGAAACAATCGTTTTAGACCTCTTGTACTATTACCACTGTAAAATTTTTATCGGGGTCCGACTAGGTTTTTGGGTATCGTGGTATCATTGCTGCTTTTTAAGGTATTAAAGGAATCAATGCCGTTCATTTTGAGTATCGAGTATCAAAGTAAACATTTATAAAACTTCATTTTGGGTACCACGGTATTCTTGCGATTATAATTTTGGTATCATTCACCCCCTCCCCTGTCAGACCCTGTTTTATATGGCAGTCGTTGTAACTGAGATAAATAATGAATAAAAACAAATTGAATACCATTGAATAATTTCTTGTAACACAAATTATTCAATGGTATTCAATTTGTTTTTATTCATTATTTATCTCAAATACAATATAATACCACGCGTCGTTGTAACCCTTGATAACCGTCACATGCATTTGTCATGGCCTGTATAATTTCCTATCACCCCTATAGTACCACTTCTCAAAGTTGATATAGCAGTTTCAAATTGAACGTGACAAAACGAGAGTTCTCTAATCCTTTCACGAAAGACACTTGTGTTGTTTTTTTTTGGGTGTGCGATAATCTTCCATGTCCTAGGCCCATATATGACACATAACAGAGCTGCGTTCGATATTATAACTGCCAAGCAAAACACGAAGTCCGAATACTCTTTCATGTTTAGACTGAGAGATATCGGAAGATAGCATATCCATGCCATTAGTCCTATGAACATCCCAAGCCCGATATAGAGACCTTCCCTATACTGACTCGGTAGATGCCTGGCTTTGAAAGAATACACAGTGCAGGTCAAGGCTATGCCACCAATGTAGGCAACCATTATATTGACTGGAGTCCCATTGTTGTCACAGTGTATGTGTACTTCGCTTAACTCTCTTGAAATCTCTTTTTTGATCTCTGGGGGGTTCAACGTGAAAATCAAAGCGCATATAACCTGTGAAAGACTTGCCAAACACAAAACGATTAGGTATTGAAATTTTTTCGACAGCAGCAGAGATTCCTTTCCTCTTCTTGCGAGATGGTTCATTTTGAATATTCGAAGAAGTCGATCTGCTTTGGTAAAAACTATTGAGTACGAAATCGTGAACAGAATTCCAAAAACTGGTGCTCGTGCGTAGCAAATTATTGTGTTAGGTTTACCGACATATAGGAAAGAGTAGCAAAATGTTAAGCATGAAATGAAAAGTTGGATCAGTGATAGTTCTCTGTTAAAAGAGAGCACCATTGGAGTATTGCGAAAAATTGTGAAAATTACCGCACCTGAAAAGCTCAGCAAAATGCCAAATATTGACAGAGATGCTATGATTTTGCCTTCAATGGATGCCACTTTTATGTATATTTCGCCTAAAGTTATGCAATTTGAGTGATTTTTGCTTGATATTGTATCCAGTGGACATAGTCTGCACTTTGTGCTCCCCGTTATATTTGTGTAAGTATCATTAGGACATTGTATGCATTTCCAACAACATGGTTTATTCGCCACAATGAAGGCATAAAACCCGGGCTGACACTCATCCGAACATTTAGAAATCGGGGGACTGCTTGTATTCCCTACGAAGAATACTTTGTTGGACTTCTTAAATTCAATTTTCCGAGTTTCACTATCCCATTGAGCGATTATGTTGAGCTCAAGACCGCCGACTTCCGTTGGACTCGTATTCACGAGGGAATATACAGCAGTGCTTGGGTCGCCATTTTGATTAAATTGAACTCTTATTCCGCTCGAACCCTTGAATGTTAGATTTTTTATAGCATCAAGCAATTTAGAATGATCAATTCGTCGATGGATAATATCTGTGTTCGTATTTTTGCGTCGTAATTCGCTCAACCCGCGTGCCACTGCGTAAACAGCATCTATTACGTTTGGTATTTTAATTCGCAGTGTATTTGAGGAAGTTCCAAAATCATGTTGCTTCACACAGTTCTCACTTGGCTCGTCTGAATTTCTGTCTTGGCAATTAGCAGCATTGTAAAATAAGTCATACGCATGCAGATCTTGTACTTTCTTACCAACAATGTGTCGCTCAAAAGGATGATAAAATTTCATGAGAGGTATAACCCCGAACATGCCTTTCAAAACTTTAGGATCAATTTTTAGCATCTGTTCATCTCCACCCCAGGCCTCTGTTGCTATCCACGTGTGTCCATGCAAGCCAAGTTTCACTGCTGAATTGATAATCGCCCTTGCAGCGGTTTTACCACTCCAGAGAATTGTGACATTTGCGGCTCCGCGGTTTTTCAATTTCATAACGGTTTTCTCCACTTCTTTGGGATTTAAACCATTATTGAAGACATCTAAAATTGCTACACATATCCCTTCTGATGCCAGCAAAGGCAGAAGATAGTCTACACCCACTCTGCCGTACGAATCATCCGATGCCAACACGTTTATATACTCCCAGTCGTAGTTATTCAGTATGTCGACTATGAACTCCGCTTGGAAGCCATCGTGTGGTATCGTGCGTAGGAAGTTAGGATATAAACGTTTCTGGGAAAGATCTGTACTCGTTGACGAATAACTTATTTGCGGTATCAAATGAACACCAAGAACCGTCGATAATGTAGCGGATATTTTTGATGACGCCCCTCCAATGAGTGAAACAAAAAGTAGCATATCGTCCTCACAAGGGCATGTTTTAATGTTGCTCACTATTGATAGCATTGACTGGTTTGCTGTTTTTGTTGTTGTTTTGGTTGCTGTTTTGGTTGTTGTTTCGGTTGTTGTGTGACGCATTCCATGCGTGATTTGCTCTGATATGTTTTTGTCTAACATGAGTTCCAGCACACTTTTTAGCGCAAGGTCGATCATATTACAAGTGTCATATATGGCATAGCCCAACGTGATGTTTGGTAAAATTTTGTCGTCACTGTTGATTTCTTCTATTGCGAATATCATTGCTTCTGCCCAAACTGCTGCCTGCAGGTTAAACTCGTAACTTCTCGATGCAGACCGGTATAGATGAAGAGGGAAAAATCCAGCTATGGTCAAATCTCCTTTTTTCATAATTTTTCGTGGACTCTTGCATGGATTGCACAATTTGTTTTTGCATGTATTTCCCCCCAAGCATATTTGTGTCATCCACATAAGAAGCACAATTAGTAGCTGATGCATGGCCTAAATCGACGGTTTCAAAGGAGGAAGGATGTTTCACAACGAGTCTTACCCCTGAAGCAAATTTATTTGAAGTTGCAACGATTAAATTTACGTTCCCAAAGAGACACGATCCTACCATTTATGTATCATTTCTTTATCAACATCTAGTATTGGCAGTCCTCTAGTATTGGCAATTTTTTGTCACAACTCTCAGATTGTTAATTCTGAAAAACTTCATCAACAAAACATTTTCTTTATGAGATTTTCTTCAAATTCTGAATGCATATGGTTTTCTTCCTGTTTCATGGCAGCGAGAGCATAAGTATTTGTTTAATTTTCTTAATTATGACCATCAAAACATTTGTCAGAAACCACTTTCTTTATCACTCACTGATTGTTGATCTTTCAAAACTTCATCAAGATAACATTGAGATTTTCTTCAAATTCTGAATGCATTTGTTTTTGTTTTTGTTTTTCTTGTAGCATCAAGAGCACGAGTATTTGTTTAATTTTCTGTCAATCTTAATTATGACCTCAAAACATTTGTCGGAAACCACTTTCTTTATCACTTACTAATTATTGATCTTTCAAAACTTCATCATGATAACATTGAGATGTTCTTCAAATTCTGAATGCATTTGTTTTTGTTTTTGTTTTTCTGGTGGCATCAAGAGCACGTGTTATTGTTTAATTTTCTGTCAATCTTAATTATGACCTCAAAACATTTGTCGGAAATCACTTTCTTTATCACTCACTGATTATTGATCCTTGAAAACTTTACTGACAGGAACGTTGAAATTTTCTTAATTTAAAATTCATTTGTTTTCTTCTTGTTTGCTCTCTGATCTGCCTTTATTGTTACATAGAAAATTTTACAAGGCTTCTGTTATTCTGCCAACGCCTTTTGAGGCACTGATCAATTCAAATGGAACACACTGACATCTGCTTGACTTTCGCTTTAGCCATTTTTTTGCGCTGCTTTGTGCTTCCATTCTGAACACGAATGACGAATACAACATTTATTTACTCCATTCCATTCGATCAATAATTTAGATCCTTTATTTATTCGTTGTAGTAGAATCCTTCAAACAGATTTCAATGGTCAACCTGATCATCGGTCCGTTTGTCAGCAATATCTTTAGCCTATCTTTTGCTCTGTGAGAAAAGATTTCTTAAATTTCAAGTATAACTTTCAGTATGCTCTGTGGGAAAAGATTACTCAAATTGCAGGTATAATTTTCAGTGTTTTCACTCCTTCAAATTAAAACACTGGTATTACAATTAAAAAGTAGGTTGCCATGTACTCTCCTTTTAAAAATTAGTTATGTGCGAACATAGTCATAATAAAACAGGTTTTCGTATGACTATGGTCAGAGCACCCTGAACTTATAATTTTTAGAAGCCAAAACAATTTTTCTTGCAAATACAAATGTGCTATTTTTACAATTTCCTGACAGGTGACCGGTCTTCCGTGCCTCGTCATTATCTTTAAAATTAAACAGCTTGATAATTTTTAATCTTTTCCATAATAATGGATTTGCATATTTCTATAAATCTTGAGCAGGTGACCGGCTTTCTATGTTTTCGCGTGATCTTTGATGAAATTAGTTGCTTTAAGTATCGTCTTTATAATCAAACAACGATAGGTTTTGTACATAATAGATCTACATGTTGTACTACTTTTTAGGTAGGCAAATTACAACAGGCAACTGCCTTGTAGTTGTGGCATGCTTTTTTTTACCCTTTCTCTCTCCCTCTCTCTCTGATCTGCGCGTTCGTCTTGCAACTGCGACATTTTGGAACTTGCAACTGCCCTCCAAATTGCCACTCGGTCGGAAAATTCTTGCGTACAATCGGTACTTTCGTGGTTTCACAACTTTGTAAGATCACAACTCTTTGATTCCTTTACTGATACCAGAAAATTAGATAAAACTAGCTTTTTGACAAATATTTGGCAATTTTTTTATGTTGTAAATCGATTTTCATCCTGCTGCACCGTGCACCCGTTATGCTTTGTCGGCTTTTGATAAAGGTAAAAAAAATCCCAATAGAAACGAGTATGTGCCGCCGATATGTGTGGGTTTAAAAACAGTAAATTCTCTAAAAATGGGTATGATTTAAAATGCGTTAATGTTGAGTATTTTAGAATGAAACACAATATTAATATTGGGTATACACGAAAATTTGAACATTAAATATGGGTGGCTTCATAAAATTTCAGCAGCGCACTCCTCCTGGGGTTGTATATGTGTAGTATATGACCATATCACGTTTCTTAAAATATTTAATTTTTTCTTCATTTGTTTCAGGACATATTGATCACGTTACTGTCTTAATTGGCATCTCCGCGTTGGGAAAATCAGTTGCTGGCATCATCCATCAGCCATTTTTTCAGTACAAAACAAACCCAGATACAGCAGGCCGCACAATTTGGGGCGTTGCTGGTCTAAATTCATTTGGTATCGAAAAATCGACCATTGTCCCAGGTATGTGATTTCATCAACGGTAACTAAAAGCACTGCAACTTCGTGCTTAATGCCGGGTGGCCTAAAAAAATGTCCACTCCCTTGCAAAGCTGCTATGGAGGAGCTTTACTTTTGATAGTTTTTTTCACTTGACGTTGATGTATGAGGCTTCAGCTTGAAGTTTAGCACCTTGTTTCTCAAAATCTACTAAGTAATCCCCGAGTTATACTAAAGGAAAACCAATTAAATGCTTTCTCAAAGCCATAATGTAGTATTTTAGATGATTACAGCAGCATAAATCTCAATCATAAATTCAAAAATTGTTGTTTGTTTTATCACGTACAACTCAGTGATTTTTGGGTAGATTTTAGCAAACAAGGTATCAAACTTGAAATTAACGCCTCTTATAGTAATGGCTTCCTTGAAACACTGACGCAGTATTTTAGATGATTACAGGAGCGGAAACCCTCTATTATTAGTTTCATCAAGTTTAACTCTGTGATGTTTGGGTAGATTTTAGCTAACAAAGTATCAAACTATAAATTAATGTCTCTTATATTAATGGCTTTCTTGAAGCCATGACGCAGTATTTTAGATGATTACAGGAGCAGAAACCCTCTATTGTTGGTTTCAAGTTTAACTCTGTGATGTTTGGGTAGATTTTAGCTAACAAGGTATCAAACTATAAATTAATGCCTCTTACATCAACATTCAATTTTTGATCCGCGAAGCGTAATCTAGGAGGTTATGTTGGTGGGAAAATTTCCTGTAGTCATTTTAGCCTCGTTTTCTACCAATGACCAAGACGTAACGTGGGCGTTACGCAACATTTGATCTGCAAGAATTTATCCTCTGTGAAACCTACGCTTTGTTTTCAGGTTGCAAAAAACCGAAAAGTTTTGACCGACTACCATAAATCGTGTACTACGGCAATTACGATTATTAAAGTTGATATCCACGTCAGAAGGACTAAAACTAGCTTTAAATGATTTTTGGGGATTTTTTATGGTTGTTTGCTGAAATTGAAGATCTTATTTGCACTCCATTGTCATTTATAGATATCTTTCTTTCTTAAATTATACATTTTTACAAGATAACAGTTTGAGGATAAGTGACAAATTTTTATTTTAAAAGCTATAAATTGTTTCATATGTAACATTTTTGAATTTTGATATGAATAAGAAAATGTTGGTACACAATTAAAACCGACTTAAACTCAAGGTACAAATAGTTGAACTGGACCTAACTCAAAAAGTTGTTGTTGCTTTTAAGAATCTTTCAAGCTTTATTTAGATTTTGATACCAACCCCATGACATCAGCCAGATAGGCCACAGCAGGAGGCTTGCGGAATGTTGTTTTAGTGGTTAATCTTTCAAATTGTGTTGTTTAAAATTTCCGGATCTTTAGTGTAGTTGTTTTTAATTTCTGGAGTTTTTGGTGTATTTTGGAGAATTTGTATTTTATTGTCAGGAGTTTTTGTTTCTCGCCTCAGGTCTCTTGCATGAAACTTTAGAAATCGGAAACACCCAAGAAAAAGCTGGATACAGAAATTGTTTTCGGGAAAAATTAATATTTTTTACTTTCCTGAGCGCTAAAAAAACTACCTTATTTATGTGTTCTATTTTAACTTGTTACATAATATAAATAAATTTCAAAAATGCAAATCATAAATGATCGTATCGATACAAATTTTCTTTACAGGTAGAAGGATCGTAACAACAACCAAGTCGCATAGCAACAAAGCTGTCCTTGAAGCAGTAAATGCTGTAGGGCCTGATGAAATAATCCGCACCGGAGGCGCTGGCTACAAAGTTCTGCAAGTGATAGAAGGTGCGGCTGACGCGTACGTGTTTGCTAGTCCGGGCTGCAAGAAATGGGACACATGTGCCCCTGAAGCTGTACTAAGGGCATTGGGGGGATGTTTGACTGACATTAGTGGGGTCGATATCGCGTATGATAATTTGGAGCAGTATAAGAATCTAACGGGCGTTCTAGCGACTAGAGTTGACCACCAGTCTTATGTTAGTAAAATACCAGAAAGTGTCATTGAGCAACTTAAGAAAAACTAAAGCAACTTAAATGTCATGTGATATATTCAGAGAACAGTAGTTTCAATCAAAGCAAAAACGATCACGTGATTTCCCACGTGAAGATCGGACTCACTTAGTTATTTGCAGCTTCAATGGAAAATAATATATGTTCATGTAGTAACACGAATTAAAAATTTGAGCATGCACAAAATGATTTAATTGCTTTAATACCTCAGAAAATTTTAAAAACAGAGCATTTTTCTTTGGAAAGTTGTTGGTTGTTAATTTGAAATATAAAATGGGAGGATGATATATACCTTCCCTTGGTAGACTATTGTATCAGTTTAATTAAATATATATCCGGAATAAATATTACTGTTTGTGAAGAATCGCTTTGTTTAGTTTATTTTGGCAAATCTCGTTATAACTCGTGAAAAGATTTTTTTGTGCAAACAGTTTGGTTGGAAAAAGCAGGAAAACAAAGAAAAATATGCCAACAAAAACATACCTTTGTAACTATCATTTACTGAAAACGCTCTAACAAGATTAAGCTTGGCAAGTTTCCTAGGGTTCCAACAAATGTATCGAAATGTAAGTTGTGTCGCCTTGAATGGATCATCGCCCTGAATGGACCACCTTCTTGATTACCATTAGTTCATTCTCTGGACTCTTTTGAAACAAGTAAACTCGTAAAGCGTACATATAAATTGAAGCTACATCACACGACTTTCACAAATTCAAAACGTTTATTGTACACAAGCAGGTGATTTGTTCAGGGCGATGATCAGTTCAAGGCGAAACCTCTGTATTAACAAGATAGCATTTAACATGCCATTTTCGTATATAGATGAGATATGGCTGGCTTTACAGTAGCCTGTGTGCAGTCCCAACCTTGCAACAACTTATTGCAACATCGTTTACAAAACATTTTATTGCTTTTTCGTCAACAAATTTGTGTATGAACTCATCTCTATTTTGAAATGCAAACTTCAATTTGATGAATTTCTGAAAATATTCCAATTAGTTTTATAAAATATTCCAGAAAATTGCAACATCTTTTCAACAATTGCACTCTTGTGGACAAATTATCGCAATGTAATTGTTGTACTTAAGATCGACATTCAGGATCATTTGTCATCAAAGGTCCTAGATGTTCAAGGAAGCTCAATTTCTACTCAGAGAAAAATTGTCGTTCACAGGCCCCAAATATTGGTGCGCCTACTAGCGACAGTTGCGAGTTTCCTGGCAGCTTTGAATTCTCATTAACCTTCTGCTTTTGGAGAGCTTCCAAACCTACTGTTTTCAGAATGTTCGCTTAAAAAACACGAATTCCGAAAAAGAAGGCTGCCGAAAAAATAATTGTCTTTAAAGAACACACTTTTACGCACAAGATTTGTCAATGCATGAACGATTTTTTGCCACATGTTTAAGAAAACTATAAATTGATGGCTGTTTTCGAAATGTAGACAAACGAAGCATTGAATAAAACACTAAATAATTGTATGCTACTTCAGGTGGCTTTTTTCCCAAATTTAAACAGCTCAACATATTGCAGCATCTTGTCAGCAACGCTGTACCGTTTGTTTTTGGTATCAACGATAACTTTAGGCGCTGCCAACACTTGACAGTTTTGTTCTTCTACAAAAGAGTAAACTAATTCCATCATAAGGTTCCAACATTGAGATACGTCGAAGCAGGCTGTGTATTCAAACTGTGAAAATAAAATAGAGAGATTTATCTTTCGAATAAGAACATTATTCTTATAACATTTAATTATAAATATTAATGATAATAATGAGCGACGTTTCGATGTCATCTTAGCATCATTTTCAAGCTAAATGAAATAAAAGACGTTGTTTGTATA
>JAYJMH010036388.1:0-15966 GCA_036873815.1 Phacellophora camtschatica
GATCTATAAAGATTGGTGAAAAATATAAAGTAAGATTTACATTTGCTATCTCAACTGCCCGTAATCTCAAAGATTTGATTTTCCATTCCCCTTCGTGGAAAATGCAATACTGCCTGTTATCTCCAATCAGTGGCATTACCAGCCCATGAAAATTATTGGGGCAGAAATAAAAAAATAAAACAGGCGGAAAATTATTGATAAGGGTCTGCTGGTTTTCTCCAGGAATTTTTGTCTGGCCATGCCCTTCTGACTCTCGGCAAAGGCTGGAAACGGACCTTTTCGCATTTTAATCTGTCATGGACTTTTGAAAATCATCGATCTCAAGCAGCATTTAAACAACTGTCTGTAGTTTCAGCATTTAAAAATTGATAGAGGAGAAAGTAAGTTTTATCATGGCGTAGATATGTCTAACACGGAGGGGAAATAACGTGAAACTGAAAAAAAATTCCACAGACTTTTGACAGCATTTGTTTGAAGGGAAATTTTATCAAAATTAAACATAGCTATTTATTTCGAGGAAAACGGGACGTTTAGTAATGGGGCACTTTTGAAAAATTCGTGATAATAGTAGGGCATTTTTCAATTTTATCGGAATCAAAAAAAGACACTTATCAATTTCTCTCTTGAAAAAGAGCAAAGTTTTCAATTTTGAGGGAACTTTTTCCAGGTATACAAAAAAATGAGGGGCAAGTGCCCCTAGTGCCCCCAGTTCCTACGTCTCTGCACTGCTGACGCTAGCCTTGTAAATTTATTAATTCTATTTTGGATTGATGATAGTGTTGATGGATTGATCTTTAACTTTGATCAGTTAAGAGTGCCCTCTTCTCCTTTCATCAGTTTGGTTGCTTTTAACTCACTTCATGAAATTCTCTCCTTTTTCTTTTGTTTTACCTTATGATATTAAACATAACTAAAATCCTCTGACCAAAACATATTTCTATTTCTGATTGGCTGGAACATATTTTTGACTCAGAACTTTTTCTAATAGAATTCTGAAAATAATGCCGGAACATATATTTCTGATGTGTTCATCGCTGGTTGAGCGTTTTCGTATATTTTGTATTTCGTGTTAACCAAACAAACAGTCCTCCAAAACTATCAAAGAAATAGTGGATGAAATATTTTCAGCAAATTTAAGCTGATGGTTCTAAACTGAAAACGTGTAGCACCATGATTGAATACTGTTGTAATTTTATTGATATTCTAAATAAAATGGCAACACATTTGTTTGGTAAACATGGTATATATCGCAAAGAACACTAACTGATGTACATACCTTGGTACATCAACAAAAGAAAAACAACGCTCTTAGTTCTGTCTACCTTGCTGATGAACTTCTCCAACATGGTGGTGAATATTTGCAAAAATACGTCATGAAACTAATAAACATCGTAATATCAAAATGAGATACACCAACGCAACTACAATTTTCTGATCATCATCACATTGCACAAAAAATGAGACATACTCCACAGCAGTAATTATCATCAAATCGCCTTGCTGAGCCAGATCTATAAACTGATCATGCAAGTGATACACACTAGAAATACCAAGGATCTAATAAACACACTGCCTGACTCCCAAGCTGCCTACCAGCCAGGGCGCAGTATGATAGAGCAAATCCAATCCCTGCAACAAATTATTGAAAAAGCCAAATAAAATTCAATGCAAAATCATCATATACTTCATAGATTTCACCAAAGCCATCGAAAGCGTTGATCAAGAGAGTTTGTGGGAAACATTGAGAATGCACATATCAATCCAGCTTAGAAAAGTTAATTTCTCTCTTGCACGAGTGATCAAAGACCTTTAACACCTGCATCTTTGAACTTCTAAAAGGAGTTGGACAAAAGGAGTTCTGCACTGTCCTTCTCGCAATCTTCCAGTAAACCTTGAACGAAGCAAATGAAGTAATAGTCATAGATGGAGTACCTCGCATCAACAAAGGCTACCCTGAAAATATTGGCATAAACGCAGCATCCGTCGAAAAGATTTATGAAACCCTCGACAGACTTCAAGACCATGCAGCAATCTATGGCCTTAAGATCAATGTTTCAAAAACAAAGATGATGCTGATTAGTATGGACCACACAAATTTTGTACCAATTTTTTTAGGTGACGCTCTAGAAATCGTACAACAGGTCGAGTACCTCGGACGCATCCCTTCAAATGACTCAAATGAAATTTTGGAATGCTGCGGATCAAACAACACGTGGGACTCAATTAACATTAAAGCTAAGGAAAAGAAGAAATGGAAGGACCGCTGCCACGCATTCTACCGACGAGGAGAAGGCGTCCATGATAGAGTTAATAAACGATTACTCCATCAAACAATAAATAATGTCACAGTTACATACTTAAGAAAGAGGGCTATACTGAGGAAGGGATTAACTGCTCCTAAGTTCGTAATCAATAGCTGCTAATTCGAGAGGCCATGAATATAAATTACTAAAAATCCCATAAAAAAAGTAGATGTACAGGGTGCCCCCAAAATATTGCTATGAATTTCATTTAGTCTGAGATGAAAATATTACCTAAAGTGCTACGATATGTTTTTGTTGCTACTTATTGATTGTTAACGTAATCTAAAACATTTTGTTTGAAATGTTTAATGCCTGGTAAGTTGAGATATTAACTTTCAAAGTTGAAATTGTGCATCACCCTCAAACCTGAGCTTTTGTAGAATGGCCTACAGAAAGTCGGTCACTTTGGGGAATCACCCTGATCCTGACTTCGAGCAAGCACGGTATCCACGGCCTACATGCTGTTTAAAAATGGGCATCGAGAATTTGCCATATTCAATAGAAAAACGTACAAAAATTAAATTAAATATATTGTTAAAATTGACACTTGACGTTAAATCCATGTGGATAGATTATGAAAAACTGCATCAATGAAGTACACAACACATTTAAAAAATGTAAGCATTTTGTTTTCCAAAATGACAAATTAACAAACGAACATCAGAATCCCCCAGATCAAATGTTTTCCTTTAGGCCATTCTACAAAAGCTCTGGTTAGAGGAGAACACACAATTTCAAATTCAAAAATTAGTATCTAAAGCTACATGGCCCCAACAATTGTAAAGAGAGGTGTTTTTGACAGAGTTAAGGAACAGCAAAATTCTTTAGTAGCATTTTAGATCATAGTTTCATCGTTAGATGTCAATATGACGCCTCAAAAATAATAAATAATGTTAGTTTCAAGCTAGTTTCATGCCAACAAGCATTATGTTCCTGCAAAACGCTCAATAATAGTTGTGAATTACGTCTGTTACGTAATCATGACACAACTGCCCTGGATTCCATTCCCTATTCCCTGAGCTCCATAATATAATTCAAACACAGTACCTCTAATTTCGATGTTTTGGTAGGGGAGCGATACAGAGATTTAGCTAATTCCAGAGCCTCAAGGAGAAAAAAAGAAAAAAAAAGAAGAAAAGAGGAAAAAGGAAATTTTCCCCTGCTTTTTCCTTTTTTCCATTGTGCATTTCTGTTTAATTTGTAACTAGGCTCTAGAAACCGAGAATAATCTTAAAATGACAGCTATAATCGTATTCAATAAACTATAATTGAATCACGACCGTTATATGTTATATAAAATTTAAAAAATTTTAACAAACCGTTGTTTTCCATTATTTTAAGAACATAAGTTTATCTACATTAAACGTTTCTTCCCAATTTGGCACAAGGCATGACATACCTAAACATGTATTCAAGAAAACGTGTTGACATAAAATCTGAAGAATTCAAGCTATAGTCTAAATTCAAATTGTCTGGCACATGCTTACTTAGAGTACTGAGGGTTGCTCTTGCCTATTTCTTCGTAACAGCTGTCCACTGTTGCATATGTGGACTCTTTTTGTATTGCTTCTTGGATGATGTCACATAAACAATAAATTATGTTAGTTTCATGCCAGTTTCATGCCAACAAGCATTGTGTTCCCCGACAAACGCTCAATAATAGTTATAAATTACGTCCGTGACGTAAATATGACACAACTGCCTTTGGTTCCTAAGTTATAATTTAAACGCAGTCTCTCTATTTTCGATATTTTTGTTCGGGAGCGATACAGAGACTTGACTTAGCCTATTCCAGAGCGTCACATAGAAAAAAGAGATAAGGAAAAGAAGAAAAATGAACTTTTCCCCCTACTTTCTCTACTTTTTCATTTATAAATTTCTGTTTAATTTTTAACTAGGCTCTGGAACCCGAGAATAAGACATCACCTTCAAAATACAAATTTTGTTTATTTTATTGCAAAGAATCATGTTAGAAATTAGGAAAATTTGATCAAAGTTAAGAATGTGGAAAATTGGCAAAGATAACTGGCAACAGCAAGAATGAGAAATATATCTTAAAATGACAGCTAAAATACAATAAACTATAATTAAGTCACGACCGTTATATGTTGTAAAAAGTATCAAAAACTTTTAATAAACCGTTGTTTTCCATTATTTTAAGAACATAAATTTATCTACAAAGCTAATATTTTACACACATTAAACGTTCCTACCCAGTTTGGCACAAGTCTCAAAACACCTAAACATGTATTAAAGGGAACGTGTCGAAATAAAATCTGAAGAATTGAAGCTATATAGTCTAAATCAAAATTGTCTGGCACATGCTTACTTAGAGTACTGAGGGTTGTTCTTGCCTATTTCTTCATAACAGCTGTCCACTGTTGCATATGGGGACTCTTTTTGTATTGCTCCTTTGATTAAATCTGTGTAACGCAATTCGTATGTAGGTTGTTGGCTAAAAATACGATAAAAGTTGTTTAGGTCTTATCTTTATCCTCAATATACATTTGTATTCATGCATATGCAGACTACATTGACACATTTCAGCATCAACGGATTTAGCGCAAATTACAATGCGGATTTTAGCAGCCTTGTAGATCCGTATTGGACACAAAAGCAGTTTGGATGTGCAAATGTTATGCAAAAACGGATTTCCGGTTCTTGACGCAAAAGTTTTTCGGAAACTCTCTCTCACCAGAATGGAAACTCTCTCACACCAGAATAGGTTCCAAATCTTTTATTGGTTAACGCTAATCACACGTCACCAAATTATCCAATAAAATGTCGATTTTATAACCCCTTGCTATAAGAAAGACCTACAAAATTTAGTTGATTCGATTTCAAATTATTTTCTTTTGCATCTATCAATGGTTTTCGGCGCACATTTTCAGAATTTGATGTCGGATCAACTACATTTTGCTGATTGTCCTTAGGACAGGTGTTCCTTGACAGAAAATGATTTTTTCAAATTTTATAACAATTTGCAGGATTTTTAGTAATCTGATTGGCTGCCGTGACGTGCGACAATCAGCGTTAACCAATCAAAAATTTGGAACCTACTATGCTTCTGACACCCCACTGAAATGAGAATTTTGTCTTTCATTTTTGTTCTTTTTGTGCATCGCCTCAAACTATTTTATTTTTTTCATTAAAAACAGAAAACTACATTGTTTCTATATTGTTTCATAGACAAGTTTAAGTTTTAAACTATTTTGGAACCAATCTCTGAGGCTGTAAAACACCCAAAGGAAACATTCAGCAGCCATTTTAATTCAATCTTTTCCAAACAATTGAAACTGCATTCAGATATTCGCACAATCACCAATGCATACAATATTGCTAATTCTTAGGAAGCAAAAAGTAAAAAACTGCATCCACATGAAATAGACACTATACTAAAATACCGATATCCTACTATCAATGAAATGCGATGGAGATTCAGACTAAGACTCAAATAGCATTTAAAACAGGTTTTCATTTGCCATTGCTAGTCTATCCAACAACCACTATTTATTGAAAGACTTTGAAGCATGAATAATATCCTGAATTTGAAATTGAAACAAACGTTTACCACAACACAAGTTCTCCCTATTCTAACTGAATATTCATATCCAATAATGTTGGCTATAAAAAATTGCAAAATATAACAAAGAATAAGCAAATATGCAACCGGGCTATGTTAATTTTTACAATTAATACCCCCAAATTTTATTTATAGACACTATAACATATAACATAAAAGATACTATAACATAAAACACAGAACACACAAATATGCATGATGAAAAGTTAAAACACAGACCATAATAACTGTTGCAAGAACACATAAAAAAGAGAATAAAAAAATTACAAACCTTTGTTCATCTTTCTGATCTGAAAATTAAATCATCATTATTTTAAAATTTACAAAATTTAAAACATTGAAAAAGTTTATAAACTTACAAAATGTATTTACAGTTTCTAGCAAAACTATCAAGTTTTTGAGATGAACCATTGAATAAGAACAATATCAATACCATTGAGTAATTTTCTAGTAACAACATTTCATTAGTTTAGCCGTTCTCGCACATGGCAACGTAAAATTGAGCTCGACAGGTAAGACGCTCGAACTGTTAGGGTCACCCATTACAATATTGCACATTCATAGAACCCAAAACGGAAAAAAATACATTTATATGAAATAGACACTTCATTCAAATATCGATATCCTATCGTCACTGACATACCATGAAAATTTAAAATAAGTGAAATGCTATTACAAGAAAATTACCCAATGGTATGGTATTGAAGTATTGAATTTGCTTTCATTCACTGATTCATTTCAATTACAAATACCACGTGTCACTAATTTATTTTTATGATTTCAAAATCTTAAGTTATCCAAATATAATAACTTTAAGGAGTTATCCATTATTTTTAATCTTTGACTGATGACGTCATTTTGTTTGCACAAAGCCAAAAATAGATTTGGTTCATCATGGGTCAGGAGGAAAATTTATTAAATTGATTTTTTCATTCTTTGATGAGAAACCCCTTATAAGAAACTAGTAGCCATTAAAGTGATGAAAAACTCTACTAGATATGCCTAAAAAGGATGAGGTATTAATCCGCAATTAAGAAACTTTTTCAAATTTTTAAATTGTTTGGCTTTGGAATTGGAGTTTAAATTGTTATGCTGTTTAGCTACATCAATGAAAAGTTTCAGTTCACAGCTTCTTTAAATTAGTTTTCAGCAGTTGTAGAATAGAATGTGTTAAACTCAGTAGAAAAAACAACTCAATAAATTGTTGGGGAATACAATAGCAGTTAAATTCAGAGTAATTACAATATGTTCTGTCTTATAGCTGAAAACACTTCCATATCTCTTTTGCCTCTCAATCACACTTCAAATTTGAAAAAAAATATGCTAGTTTTTTCAGACTTTTAATTCGACAATAAGACATTCATCATTATTTATAATGTTTTCAAATGAACGCTTAATGCTTCAAATCGTATGATACAATTTTACGTTAACATAAATATATCCAGTTGCTCACCCAACAAAATAACGTGAATATGATCAAGATCGTATTTTACAACTGATCAAAAAATGACAAAAATTTAATATAAATAACACTAAAAATTTAATAACCTAATCATTTCATAATTTGCCTTGACTCACCCACTATCTTTCTTCTGATCTTCAAATACATGGTTAGTTGAATAATGTTGATGATGAAAAGAACTATGATGATCACTGATGTAGTGATAACTATAATGTTTCCAGTGAGACATGAAGGGCAAGTTCCTACTTCAATAATAAAAATTGTTCAATTGAAAAATGCAAATATCAAACGATATAAGGGGAATCTTTATTGATAAGGAAAACAGGAAAAAGCTTCCAGATGCACAAGTATCATAGCGTCGCATTTCTTATGTATTTTATTCCTTGGAGAAGGTTCGAAAATTTTAAATGTTATATGGGCATCCCCATATATCCATTGTGCGCATATATATTCATGGTATACAATAGAGTACTTTTCTATTCTAATTTCAAAGCAATGTCTACATTCAAGTCATTCCTTTAAATATTCAAACTAGAAGTAACTATCCGTTAGTTAGTGCGCGCATTCTGATTAACACTTAAATTCTATTTAAATAATAAAGTATCTGACAACTTAAACAATCTTTCCTTTGCCAGTGAAAAAACCCACACAAAGAAAAAGGCCTTTTAGAATAAAACAGAATTTAACGCAGAATAAAACGAAAAACAATAACATGCTAGGTGAATTCTTGGACAGTATAATTGATTACATAAAAATATATAAATTAAATTCAGCTTTCAAACTGAAGGCACAACAATTTATGGTAAAATAATGAAATGAATAACAAAAAAATATACGTGGACCAGTAATGAAACTTCGGAGTTCTACAATAGGTAGCGCAATTATCTAAAGAAAATTAAAATCAAAATCAAAATCAAAAAAATTTGAAAATATGTCCGGTGGTCCAACATGATGTTGCGCTGTTTACTCGGCTGTAACTCAATGAATTTTTAAATTTATTTTTTTCAGCTCATCGGCGAAAGAATAAACTGCATTTTACAGCCTTTTTTTTAACTAGGACAACTTTATCAAATTTAACAATTAATCTCAAAACCAACGTGATTGTTCCTCGATACATCATTTCGCATGGCATGGCCTAAAGTCCTGACTGCGTTTTGTCAATGAAACATGATGGACAACAAATAGACGTTGCGTTAGAATACAAAAGAAATGAGCATAAAAACAACTTGTTGCAGATTTGCCAAGAGCTTTCCTCGAAAAATATTATGTTTTATTAAAAGATGGCATTTTGATTAAACTATTTCTCTGACAAAAAATGTTTCATCGACAAAACGCAGACCATATTATAAGCCATACTTTCTCAAATGGTGTGTCAAATAAAAGTCAAGTTGGTTTTGCGATCAAGTTTCAAATTTAATAATTTTGTTCTAGATCAATAATTAAAATCGAAAAATGCGGTTTATTCTAATGCCGATTTGCTGTAAAAACGAGTTTGGAAATGCGTTCAACATTTGTTGAGTTTCAACCGAGCAAACACCGGAACAACGGAATTACACTTAAGACAACTCGGTGTAAATTATAAAAAAATCTAAATACACTTTTCGAGGCCACGCAAGAAGGTTTTACATTTTCAAAAAACTGTATTAACCAACAAGAGAAAGAAATACTTATACACACCTTTATTGCCATCCTGTATATTTAGAGTACGTGTTTCTGAAATATACAGTGAAAATATAATAGTATGACCACGTATTTATTCATAATAATTGCCTGTAAATGTCTCGAAATGCTTACATAATATCAAACAGTATCCCCTAATTCAAATTTAGGCAAATGCAGTATTCCCATTAGAAAAAAAAATTATTCTCGAAATACCTATTAACACTCATCAATATTGAAAACATTTTGACAAACTGCTTTAATTATTCTCTTTTTAAAATTTGATTTTTGCGTGTAAAAATAACTTTGATTTTCTCTGATCGCAAATTCCGGATTTTAAAAATTTATAAAATTTATATTAAAAAGTCTATTTCCTCATATTGTTCAGCTAACTTGAGTAAAAGACTTACTTGTGGTCAATGGTCCTATCCACGGCGATGAAAAATATTCGGTCTGAAACGATCAGTTGGATAAAGATATCAATATTAATTCAAATCACTGGAATGAAATTGATCATTTGAAAAACAATTTCCCCTAAATACAGGGTCAACTTTAAATTGCTATAAATTTGGCAAAAATGTAGGCATGCAAATATTGTTTTCAGATTTTCCGGAATTATTTCGAATTCCAATGATAACAAAAGAGCTCGTTTCAATACAATCAAATAGTTGGTGTTTCAAGTCCAAATTTCTGCCCACGTTAAATCTAACGAAGGAATGAAAAACTGTTGTAAATAAGTATTGTGTTAAATAGCGCAAATAATATTTGTTTGTAGTATTCCAATCTTGGCAGCCTTTGCTCAAAAAGATGGACTAAACCCACAAATCGTTTAATCAAATGTAAAAATTTCGCAATTCTTCTTCAATAATGCATGCTAAATAGTTTTGAGAAAAGAAACCCAGAATCCCGAACAGAATCCTCGAATCCCAGAATCGAGTACATGGGTCGCAAAAAAGGTTAAAGATTTGGTTGAATCTAGCAGGGAAATACGTTTGTCGTTACTCATTTATAACTTAATCATAAATACAGGATGACCCAAGATTGTCAATCAAAGTCGCATTTGATGTCGCGGGCAGTTACGGTCAAATGAAAGCCAGCCATTATTTGGTCAAATCCAGTACCAAAAAATGGAATAACGCAATTTTTAGGCTTAAATTATATCATAAAAAGTGAATTTTAAATTTTGGCAACACATCTCCCAAATCTTTTGGATGTAATGATACCCCCGGGAAAGAAACGCCAACGAGCAAAAATATAATTCTAAAATTTACTTAATTACTTTCTCATAATGTAGATAATTATGATAACGAATTATTATTCTCTGACAGATATGATATCAAAATAATGTACCTGGTTAATTATCGTATACCATTATTAATTACCATAAATTTTCAAGAGATGTAGAAAATACAATAAAAAAAAAATTAAAGTCTCACAGATATCATAAAAAACTATACCACGAGATTAATTGTCGTACCATAAATTACAAGTTCGTTAAAATAAGTTTATTTACTTACCTCTGAAATATATGCTCTTTGAAAAACAAAATATTTCGTATTTGGTTTCAATAGTGCATTCAAAAATATTTTTCCACCTACATTTCTTTTCTTTCTGTTAGATCTGGATGAAGAGCTGTTATCTCCAATTGTGTATTCACTAACATAAGCTGTGAATTCAGCAGCTATATAAGGAGTACCAGGCTTATACGATGATGTCTTGTATTGGCCTAAATCATTTGGTCTATACGAATCTGGAGATTTTATTACATTGCATGTATGCTCTAACACAACAATTTGATAATATCTGCAAAATAACAAAATTCATGAAAAAGATATTGTTTACTTCAGTAGATCTTTTAGCAGGGAGAAGAGCGACTTGTGCAAAGAAAGGCATAAACAATTTTTTAAATTATTTCCTCCAGAATTTAAGTTTTTCTGCGCAGAATTAAAAAACAATTTTATAAGGAAGAAAAGTGTTCGCGTTATCTTTGGTGACATGTGGCTATCAGAGCAATACAAATATCACACAAAAAATACAGTCCAAGAAACCGGTAGATTTGATATTTGAATATGTTACGAAACAGTTAAATTAAACTTAAATTTCAAACAAACAAAATCATAACTTCATTATAAAACATAGTTGTGGGAAATAAAAATATCAACTGCACATACCTTGAGTTAGTTGGACCTTGTACCAAAGGAATAACAAACTTCGTGTCCGTTATATTATCTTTGTCAATAGCCGATAGTTCCGTTTTCTCTAAATTTCTCCTCTCTAGTTATGGATAAAAAATTGTTTAACAGAAACTAAAAACATTACAAAGATTTTATCTTGGTTAACAAATTTCACAAGCACACCACGTGTTTGGTAAACGCTAAAGACAAAGCCTATTTTAACGCATGTACATGTAGTATTTATATTGCCCGGCCAGACCCTCTTACTGCTCCACAACTCCTGAGAAAAAATCCCAACACCAATGTAATTGCAGTGTGACATTTTCTCGTAAAATGGGCCCAAAAGCTATATAATTGTTCGTGAAGACATAACTCCAAATTTAAATTAAGCTAGAATTCTTTTCACGAACTCCACAAGTATGCAGACATATTTTACCCAGTGTAAGGGTACAAAAGTTGTCTAATGATTTTAAAACTCTCTATTCCAAAAATCATTAGACGAACCAAAACCTTCTTTTGAGCTGTAGTATTTGGAATAGTTTTGGACCCGGTTTACGCGAGAGAGGATCCGATCCAAATGTGTGCGGATAGACCTTGCGGTTATACGGGACCGCTTTGATCCGTACACTTTTGGATCTGTTATTCGAACACTTTTTAGATCGTTTTAAAAAACGGTCCGGTTTGGATCCGATCCAGTCCAGGTCTCGTGTAAACAGGCGAATCTGGTACAGATGGGATCAAGAACTGTTCGGATAGGAAAAAAGACTAAAAATTTCCAATTTGAGGCAATTTCAAAATGACTTCTTGTTTGTGTGGTTGTGGCGTCAAAGAAAGCTAACAAACATATCAAAAGCACAACGTGAAAGCACTAGTTTGTAAACAAAATAACAGCTAAAAAACGCTGGAGCCGAGAATGTTTAAACGTAACATTTGGCGTGGATAATGGCTATGTTGAAATCTTTTTTAACTTTGAGATTTTATTATCTGGAACAACTTTCAGCAGCTTTTTTTTCCCAAAAAATTGAATTTTTTTCAATTTTGCAGCAGCCATGATGTCCTGTTGTGATGCAGGTGTAATACGAATTCATGTTTTGTTGACTCTTCGTTGTTTTCCCGCCAAAATATTTGGCAATATGCATGCTCACAACACTTGGATCCGATCTGGATTGGCTCCAATATAAATGCAAATAGTTGTAAATCCGATCCCGTGTAAACGCTCTCGAAAAGTATACGGATAGTTTTGGATCCGATCTAGACCAGGCCTCGTTTAAACGGGGTCGTAGGAACGATATTTTTGTGTATTATGAAATTATCTTCTAAAATTTTCAAACATCTACGACAACTTTACCCTTATTAGTAAAAAAATAGTTCTATAAATATTTTTAACTTGAATTCAGACCCAGGAGTGACTGAGGAATGTTCTTGCGATTTAGGCCTAATCGTGAACTGTATTGTGAACTTTACAAAAAAGAATATTGTAAAAAGAGTGCATACGATTGTATTATCCGCAGACACTTCAAGTAAAACATTGTAATAGTTCAAGCCAAATATACCCATACCTATATTTGTGGTTGTAAAATCTCCATAAAGGTTTTTGGAAAAGTTCTAAAATAAAATAAATTAAAATACTAACAATTATGAAATACTTAATCATTCATTGTGCAATCTTTTGAATCAATGAAATATTCAATCAAACAAACAATCAGTCATTTAAATTTGCTGTAATCAAGGTCTTTAAAACAACACAAAAAAACATACATGCTATGAACAAATTATGGTAGCATTTTAAAACTTTGTCATAATGCAAATATATTTCTTTAAACAGTTACCTTGTTGAAAATAACAGCTCTGTAACATAACGTAAAATTTCCAATTGTTCCAATTGTAAGCAAAACACCATGGATTGATTTCACACCATCTGTAATAGATATAGTTGCTGGTGCTTTCTTAAGATTTGTTATTTCGCCAGATGTGCAGGATTGTCGTTCAGTCGCAATAGTGAATTGATACTGACTACAAAAACATTGAACTCTTAAATCAAGCAAATGTATTTGCGAGTCAAATCTATTTGCTCTGAAATGAGTTGAAAGTAATAAGAAGTTTGATTTAGAAAAATCTTTCAGTCAAAATCCACTTTTTTAATAACCAACATTATACCAGTTCACTATAGAATACCAATTACCTGATTGGTCCATTAATATCGGAAGCTCTGCTCAAAAAAATCGTTGTTTTTCCACTCTCTTTTGAAGATTTTTCAATCGAAGCCTTTGGTGGAGCTTTAACAAAATAGTACACAATCAGAATCAGCAAAATAATATATATCCAGGACCTTGTCAAATTAATAATAAATAAAAGACAATCTCCTCTCTTATTCTTAGTAGGATTCTACGCCATTTAATATAATGTGTATTTACCAACTTGTATATAGGTTGTTGACCTGATCAATAATTAGACCAGAATTTGTGAAACATGTGTCCATGGATTCTCATCTCTAACCTCGTTTTCATATAACCTCCTGGGTACATTTTCATAGACTCATTACATATCTCCGAAATTTGTGTTCACCCATTCTTTACCACATTACTCTGACCATTCATTCGGGAATTAGATTGCTAAAACAATACAACTTAAATAATACAATAGGCGATCCAATTAAAGGTGACAGCAGACAATATAATTACCGAAATGTAATAATTTTAAAGCAAAAGAAGGAGAATACCTGAGTATAATGTCCTGACCATGATCTGAGAGCTAAACTTTCCGTATCCAACAATCGTGCTAGCAGCAATTTTTATGAAGTAGTTTGTTCCAGGCACAAGATTTGTCAAATTCCATTGAAGAGGCACAGGATTTCCTAATACAACAATGGGTATTGCGTCGTGTTTGAATGTCGTATTGTATGATTTTTTGCCAATAAAATATATCTTTGAGAAAAATGAAAAAATATTATCCATGGTGCAACGGAAGAATTAGTAAGCGCCTTCATTTCTAACATGGACAAATGCTTCTGTAAGAACTTAAGTATTAGGTATGCTAAAATCTCAAATTGAAAAATAAGAATGTCGACACATAAAATCCATATTAGACTTTATCTTTATTAGACGTACTGAATCAAATTTTTGGGAGATTGGCAATCAAATAAAAAAAACCAGACATAATGCATATTTTACTTACAGTGTAATTTTGAAGAACTCCATTTTCCTTCTTTGGTTTTGTCCATTGAATTAAAGCAGATCGAGGAAGAACTTTGATAGCTGTCAAATTATGTGGTTCTGATGGTGCTAAATAACAAAGCTAAATTAACCGCATTTTCAGTTAACTATGTAAGTATGCTAATCAATAGTCATCATAAGTAAGTCATCATAATTAGTCATAATGATTAATAATAACAGCTCTTGGAGTGCATTCAAAAGCTTGTAATATTGCAGTGAGAGGAGTATTAGGAGTGTCTATGCACAGTTCAAGACAGCTTATTGTACAGAATCTTACATAACGTGTTGTCAAAGTTATATACTCAGATTGGCAATAGCAAATTTTAGAATTTATGCCCATTTTCTCCCTATTGAAACAAGTAAATCGCATAAAACTCCATGTTCTAACAGGGTATGCTCATTCTGTAATACAAGCAGCTTATGTGACGAGTTCCACTATATTTTTAAATGACCAGCTACACAGCTCGTTAAACATCGAAATGGATTCCTACCTAAGATACTCGCACCAATGAAATTGAGTCAGTTACAGCTCGGTATGGGAAATATTACGTCTGGAATTACTTGTTATCTTTCTCCTACAAAAAACATTTTCATACTTTCCAAAAGCCTGTGAAACACTGCTATTTTTGCACGACTGCTGGCGACATTATGGCAGCATTCTGGCAACTAGGCTTACCGCATCCTGGCGGCAAATCATGTTATATTGAAATACATATCATCATTTGTATAGAAAGTGTGAAAAGTTGATCTAAGTTCATCTTGTGAGATGATAAAATAGCAACCAAACGCTTGCTACCAACAGATATCTTTTGTTTATTTTTCTCATCTGACTGCCATACCTTTTCCATATGCCATGCGGAAACTCTCCCAATGTTCAAGTCTTGCTGAGTTGGGGCAATACATGCACCAAGGTGTTTGAAATCTTCAACCATTTCAAGAGCTGTTTCGTTAGAAATGGTTACACCATTGTCCATTAGCGTTGAACGCCATTAACTGTGACTTCTTGGTATTGAGTTGCAGCCCGATCTTTCTTGTTTTATTTGCTTTGTCTGAGACAAGGCTAGGAAAGCAGAGTCACAAAAGTGCCTTTTTACCCAAAGTTGTATTTTATTTCATACCATAATTGCTATTTTTCTGTCGACATTAAAACAATTGTGGCAGAAACTTTTTTAGAAATCAATAGTTAGCTATCCTTCAGTTGTGTCATTCACAGATTGCATCAATTGTAATTAACAACAAAGACGCAATAAACCTTTAAAACTGAGTTACAATCTCAAAAAAGCCATCAGCAGCTATGATCTTTGCCTCAGTTTTGTCATCAACATTTCTGGTTCACAATATGACCGCTTTATGTCATATTCCATTCGTTAACATCTTCTCGAGTCTTCCTGAGTGAGTTAGTTATCGTATTTAACGTTCCTAGCCCGCGAAAGTCTCTAGATGACTTGTTTCCAGCAGGGGACACGGGTTATACATAACCTTTTAGTTTTAGGCATATACACTTGCTATTCTCGCAAGGTATGGGTTTCTGCGCTTGGCGCAGGGGGGCCCATCAGGGCGACCCCGGTCCTTC
>JAYJMH010036399.1:0-15964 GCA_036873815.1 Phacellophora camtschatica
TTATATGACTTTCGATTTCCAAATGAATTGAAAGTTCCAAAGGTAAATTCAACAAAAAGAGGATTAAACTCAGTCAGATATTTAATACTGCTTTTCTAATCGCCCAACCAAATTAAAATTGTTTTACACAAGAAATTTTCAACTACTTTTATATTAGACGGCCCGGATGAAAGCATAACTTTATTCGTGGTAAATAAAACATGGAATTATTCGTAGTTAATAAAACATATTCATTCAATCAGGACTAGCAGGCACTGGGTGAAATAATAGAGTTTTGAAAACATTATTGGGGGCTGCATTGTTTATTAAAAACCTTCCTTGCAAATCCTCAACACTGGAAAGCTTCTTAACTCGCTAATCTGAACGAAGCGGTAGATTAGCTCCCTCTCACTGCAAGATTACAAGTTATTAATTTCGATTTTGTAAGTAGTTGTGTTTTGAAAGTTGCAATCAGTATTTTATATGTAACTTACCTCGTAACTCATGCCTGTGAAGGAGGAGTAGCTAGAATTATTATTTAAAACAATGTAAACAATAGATATTAGTTATATGATCTCAATGTTCACAAAAATGGGCTTTTATGATCTTTTTGGCGCAACAATAGCTGAGTTAAGTCAGACCACTTTTACATAAAATCCTTTCGTATTATATTCATCTTATAATCTGAAAATAACAGTCTTGATTCCAGTTGCCCTTGAATTTAGAACCGACTGAGTTGAATACTAAATATTTAATTCAACGTTTTATGAAAAGTTGTTCTGAAGTTGCCCCAAAATCGATTATTGACAGTAAACACATCTGCTTTTACCTATGCACCTGATACATACAAAATTTAGATTACATTTAGACAGATAGAGTTTGACATTGGTACCTAGTTATTGTAAAAGTACCAACTCAAAATATAGTGGAAAAATATTGCAGCGCCAGGGAAGGGTAATTGCTCTCTGACTTTCCAAACCTGTGTGCAAATTGTAATTGAGAAAGCAGTAAAAAGACCTTGGTGTACTTTTTACTCCTCATTTATGTGTGTTACCATACCCCACTTACCTTGGTCTGGCGTCGCCACCGACTGTTGACACATTAATATTATGTGAATAACCTTTCCGCTGTCACGCATTCAGCATTCATTTCCGCGTCCAGAAACAAATACCCCTGCGAAGTCGTAAATTTATGCCGCACCAAAAGAATTCATTTTTCGAATTCTACACTGGCTAATCATTTTTCATATTCGAATCTCTCAAGATTCAGTCAAATGTTGATTTTCATGCTTACTGCTTCTCGTAAGCCAATGAAAACGCATCACCACCACCAGAGGTATTGTATGAAATAGCCCTGGGCACAAAGTTGAACATTCATTACATTCGACGATCGAATGCTAATGATTTGCAAATCGAACGCAATGAATCATGGGAATAGTTTTCTTGCCGCCATCTTTTGTTTAATTCGGTCCAACTCATGTCACAAATAACGACTGGTCACTCAGCATTTCATACGAGTGGTGATTGGAAACTGGATGAAGAACACGAAAAGCGAATGAATATTTTTGCAGTCATTAATTTACATTCTGGAAAGTTAACAATTTTATCAACAATATAAAGCTATCAATTCAGGCCAAAAACACATTTAAGCAATAATTCAACTGAATTTAACATGAAAAGTATCACAACACTATCGTTAATACAATTAAATATCGAAAAGAAACAAAATCTAAAACGACATTCCATGCCGATTATATATTTTCAGATAAACAAGACACCGTTTACACAAGATACAGCAAGAACGTATCTAAATTAATTCTTTCCTGAACTGGTTAGGGAAAGGGCTTGCGTTTATGGTTTATTTGTTGCAACCATAGACTCATTGCGTAAGAATATATTCCCGGGTCCGGAATCGCAAGTGACCTTGGTTCGGTTCATGTTTACTCTGGCACAAACGCAAACAAAGGATAATTTCGTAACCAAACAGGACCGAGTACATATGGTCCGGTACCTGTTTCTCTGGTACAAACATTGTCTAAATGTGTGCATCACAAAAAACAACTTAAATTTTAAACTAAATATTTTATCATTCTTACAAACTCCAAATATTTCTGAATTATACCAAAATTCTAAACAAAACGAATGTTAATTTTATTTAATATACTCCCAGTTAATGTATTGTATGTTTTGTAGTTTTGTAGTGTCCAAACCTTTTTCAAGGTTTCTTAGGTGTTGTGCAGAAGTCGTTAAATGTTGTGCAGTGCAACGTTCGTTATGTTGTGCAATGGTCGTTACATGTTATGCAACAGTCGTTGTGTGTTATTATTGTTATGCAACAGTCGTTGTGTGCCATTTATCATTAAACATCATATCAACTGCAAATCTTTCAGAGGAATATTAGGAAGGAATCTTTCAATATCTTCCATTCATATTCACCCCCTGATAATTTTTCAATCTGTAGCATTTTCCATTGTGTTAAATTGGGTCTTCAGGGGGAAAAGAATTAACCACCTCACACCTTACGAACTAACCGATTCTCGTAATGTAGTACAGTCTCGCTTTTAAGAATCACTTAAACTAAACAAAACAATAGGTTAATTAAAGACAAACAATAACCTGTTGTTTTACCAAGTTAACTAATTAAAACAATAGGTTAATTGATGATTAACAATAGCCTAAGGTCGAATAACGAGTTTCCTAAAGTAAATCGATGGATACAAAGTGCTCCAATAATCCGAAGTGCAGATGTGTTATGCAGCACAGTGGCCCTGGAAACAGAGTCTTTAAAATTAACCATATGAACGAATAACTTTCTTCAGTTTGTAAAATTTGATTGGATGAACAGCTGTATTTATTTTTAGATTGCCCAGTCCACTGGCATTCGCCACTTATAACTCCATTGATTTACTTTAAAAAGTGGGATTAACTCTTTAATGTCTTTGATCGCTGTGTTTTGACTTAATAGAAAAAAGGAGATTGGGGGATAACACTTTTGCGGTATTCTTCACGTTTCAAGTAGCAAATCAATATCCATTTGTGCGTCAATCAACTAATGTTCTTCTTCAAACGATTTTGGACTTAGCGAAGCCAACTCTGTTGTTTGCAAGATCGAACTCGGTATAGTATGGACCAATGAAAACATCGCCCAGGATCCACAACGGTCCTCTTGGGGGTGGCACATTTATTCCAATGAATCCACTCAAACAGATTGTTTGGCCAAGTTGCGTAATCTACGAGAAATAATCCTGGTTGTTAATTTATTAACTACTTTGGGCAAACGAATACGGAAATGGTATTGCGTAACAATATCTTTTTGTTTGTTTGTTGACCTTATTTGTATTTGATACCTAGCTATACATATATATACATTTATATATATACACATACAATTAATCTAAATCGAGTCAAATATGATAAAACCGTTTGAAAATCTATTTAAGCCTCACTTCAAGCATCGCACTGGTGTCAAGTCAAATATAAATTAAATCCACGATAAATCCGCGACAAATCTGTTGTTTGAAGCTTTGCTTCAAGTTCCCGTCAAACTGATTTTGAATGATTTTGAATGAATGATTTTGCAATTGACAACGTAGCCGAATTAGTTTCAGTTAAATCTCTCTAACTCTCATTTAACTCGAAATGTTTTGTATATTCCTTGACAGCCTTCAGTCTTGATTTAGCTTCAGTTACTACGAAAACTCATCATCTGGAGCAAATTTTCTGTTCCCATGAAAGTTCAAGATAGCGGGGTACAACTGTAGATATAAGTAAAGTTTAACGTTTGAATCTAAGATGAATTTTGGTCTCGTTTGTGATAATACAAGTGTGAGTTTGACCCAATACAAGTGTGAGTTTGAAGTAGGCCTTAGCAAATGGCCAATCAATCAATCAATCAACCAATTAGCCAATCATTCGTGACCGCTTTGCACAGCAAATTGTAGAAAAATAATCCTCTTAATTTGATCATATAACCTTTCCGCCCTGGAAGGGCCATATGGCCAACTGTAAGGGCCGTAGGGCCATATGGCCACTGCTAAACACATTAGCCCTTTACGTTCAGATTAGTTTCCAATTAACAGGAAAATCCGATCAAAATTTTATTTTGAAGAGGATAGCACTTACAAGATTAACTTTTTATGAATTTAAATGATTTGAAATATTAAAATTATTGTAAAGTTCTACTCCACATTTATCTTCTGGAAATATGACGTCTTATGTTGTTTGTGAATGGCCCCTACGGCCCTTTATAGCGTAAAAGGGTTAAAATGTTTACAGTACACAATCACAACCAGGGACCTTTTACTAATTTCAATCTACAAACATGTGCAAAAACATATTTTGGTATCTTAATAAGACATGTCTTATTATTTTGAGAAGTTTTATTATTTTGATATGTTTTGCTATGATAAACATTTTGATAAATATATGAAAACATGTACGAACTACATGTAAAACATGTATGAAATACACGTAAAGCATGTGCAAACCACATGTAAAACTATATGTACACACCTTGAGAATGTAATCTTTGCCAGCCAAGTTAAATTTTTTCCCTCCAATAACAAATGTTATTTCCGGCAGAGAATCAATTTTGCTGCAGTCAACGGTGTACTGAAAGAAAAAGAAATTTAATTTCACAAAATAACATTAACAAATTAATAATTTAATGATATCATGATAAAGCAAATATTTTACTTAATCCTCATCAATTTGAATTTTGTTCCCTGCACAAAGCTATTCTCGTACGTTTTCATAACAAAGCTGATTCACTTCAATTTTTCCGTGAAAATAAACAAACTTCTTATGTCTGACAGATACAGATGGTATCAGATACAGATACACATTCTATGATCTAGCGTAGCCTCATCTCATCTATCTCATCTTGTCATGTATCCATTCTGATGACGAAGCTAACTTTCTCCTTAACCACATCAAAAAAATATTATTATAACTGATCTGGAGTTTACATTACTTTTAATTTTCTTATATTTTATATTAGTTTTTGAGCATTTTTTGAGCGTCTCAGAATTCAATTTTTTTTCTTTAGGCATATTAATGCAAAAGGAACTATGTAGCATTAGCTTCCCAAATGACTCTCTTAATGCAGCCAAAGGTATCCTAACCTAATTAATGACATGCACAAATGAATCAATGTAGGAAAACCAAATCTTTAAACTTGAGGCTATTCAAGCTTATGCTGTCGTTGTGGTGCTTCTTATTCCATGAATTTCTAAAAGAATTTATGTTTACCTCTCCTTTAGCTAAGGGTGTAGCTCCAATCCTTTTGTTCAGTTCTTCAATCTCAGCTGAAGGCCCAGCCAATAAAGACGTTCCAGTATCCGCAATCGCTTGACACCCCTCTTTGCAGTACGCTGTTTCTCCAGCCAACATCACACTGAATTATAAGATATTTATATAATATTTTTAAAGCTGTCATTGTTATATTTCGTTGTAGAACATAAAGTAATTCAGATGCAATATATATACATATCAACAGGTGATATAATCTTTGCCTAATATTTACCATTGAAATGTCCCCTGTTGGGGAGTGCTAACCCCCTTGTCTGGAAAATCCTGGCGACACCCCTGCACTTAACTGGAACTCTGCATGTAACTTAAAATTTCCAGCTTTGGTCATATCAAAAATTCGCTAACTCAAACCCTTTAGAGTTCGAGATGACATGATTTAACTGTTTATTTTTATGAAATGATTTTCTCACCCATCCATTTTGAATTGCCAGTAACCTTTTGTTGTGACGGGAGTGTAAGAGAAATTCCCCTCATAGTACTTTGGATCACTTCCTCCAAGCAAGATTTCGCCCCCTTTTTGTTCCTTGGTATTTCTGAAGTTGAAAAAAAGTAAAAAATAAATGTATATAAATCACAATACATACAAAAAATACAATCAAACCACAATGAAACAGTCTTCAGAAATTCTATGATGATAAATGAAGCAAAGATTTCTGCTGAAGCTATTATGCATACTGCATATATGTATACAATGTCAAGCCAACTCTGCTTGAATTCTGATAAAACATTATATTCAAATTATGCTTCATGCAGTAGCAATAAAATGAAAATCGTAATGCTCACCTATTTAAAAAGAAAGAGAATACTGCAGCTTTCACTAATCCTTGTGTAACCATATTATAAAATGGGGGGATAACACCGTCCACTGCTATTTGCTCATAACCCATTCCAAGGAGACCATCAAATTTAGCTGCGATGAAAGCTGTACCAGGAAGAGAAGTTGCTTCACCAAACAACTGGTTTTTGATTGCAAGACCAGCAAACTAGAAAAAGACAGTGCAATGAAAAACATGACAAATAACAATACAGGAATACACAATACGATTAAATTAATTTTATTGCTAAAAAAACATGCTTATAAGTGCACCCAATTCAAAAGCCCATGTGCTCATATCTGAATATAAGCCCAGTATGCTCATAAACGGCCATGTTTTCATTTATTTGACAAGTAGAACAAATAAAGATTAAACATTGCTATAGTATATGGCATGTTTTTTCATTCTAATTAGTCTTTTGACAATCTTCTGCCATGCTTCTTCAATACTGAGACCTTTCCACCCATTAGCAACACTCCATAAGCTACAGACTCCATAAAGAGTCTTAAAAGTTTTTTTAAAGAATATTTTTGATGATAAAGGATGAGAAATCCAACTTACAGTTACAGTGTCATAACTCAGAAAGCCTGAACAGCTACCAGATCCATATCTGATTGCAAATGCAGTACCATTTGCCTTGTATGTGCTTGACTTTGAGCTGTAATACTTTTCATGAAGGACTAAATTAAAATGATTAAAAATAATAATTTAACATGATATATAATATGCTAAGTATATACAATAGAACAGATAATAATTATAATATTGTGTAAATGATATTAATACATGATATATTCTAGTTAAACATTAATTCAGAGATCAAATCAATGAATATGAAAACATGGCAGAAGAGAGACAATTCTACTTGGCTTTAAAGCTAACCAGTCAACACCAGAATACATAACACCTCAGTCCAAAGGAGCTACACCACTTCTAAATGCAAGTCAAGGAATAGGGGCTAAAAACTGGCAGAAGCAGTTCCTTTTTATGATGTTGCATTGATGGGTCCAGTTGCAAAGTTGTTGATTGTGTATAGCACTTAGTCAAGTGTTTTCCACTTCTAATTTGTATATGATCGCATTCTCTCTTGTTTATATAACACTTAGTCAAGTGTTTTCCACTTCTAATATGTATATGATCACATTCTCTCTTGTTTATATAGCACTTAGTCAAGTGTTTTCCACTTCTAATATGTATATGATCACATTCTCTCTTGCTTATAGCACTTAGTCAAGTGTTTTCCACTTCTAATATGTATATGATCACATTCTCTCTTGTTTATATAGCACTTTAAATTCAAGTGTTTTCCACTTCTAACATGTACATGATCACATTCTCTCTTGTTTATATAGCACTTAGTCAAGTGTTTTCCACTTCTAATATGTACATGATCACATTCTCTCTTGTTTATATAACACTTAGTCAAGTGTTTTCCACTTCTAATATGTATATAATCACATTCTCTCTTGTTTATATAACACTTAGTCAAGTGTTTTCCACTTCTAATATGTACATGATCACATTCTCTCTTGTTTATATAACACTTATTCAAGTGTTTTCCATTTCTAATATGTATATGATCACATTCTCTCTTGTATAGCACTTAGTCAAATGTTTTCCACTTCTAATATGTATATGGTCGCATTCTCTTATGTACCTCTCTTCCTATCAAAGCCGCTTCCCTAATAAAACCACCTATTTAATAAGGTTTAAGTAATAAACCCGTCTCTCTTTTATTCCTGCATGCCAGTTTTGTTGGTTTTACACTTTCATTTCTTGTGATTTAGTTCTATTGGTGATATTATACTTTGAACATTTCATAGTGCCCAAAAAACCTTGCCATTAATCTAAAACAATAAACCAGTCTTTCTAATAATCACACTTTTCCAATAATCCTGCCGTTTTTAGGAGCATTTGAAACAAAAAACCCCCACTTGTAATATCAGAGAGAGTACGGAAAATTTAATATATCTATATATAATCCCAATATAGTACAGTAACAAATATTTTTGCCTAAAGAAATATGCCTTAATATATATTATAAATGAATCTTCTATAATTATAATTACACAGATCTATTTAATTGATATTAATTATCATATTATATATAATGGAATACTTACTACATGCTATAGAGTGACATTTGGTTGATGGCACCCATAAATTTGAAGATCCAGTATCAAAGACAACTTTGAAGGGTTGTCCGGGGGTTCCAATTGTTATGTCTCCATAGTACTGGGCCTGAAAAAGTTTAATATATATACTTGAGGTATAGCAAAGAGTTAAATGCATTTGAATTAAGTAAATTATTAATTATTTTAACTATTTTAAAATAAGATAGGCATTTAGTCACATGTCAAATGGAGAATTTTTGCAAAAGTAAGGACAGTTATCATCTCAAGTAATCAGAAGATTTTCATGTGATCCGTTAAAATGCATATGATTATGAAGAAAGCATTTTCGATATTGGCAAATATCATTACTATATTGAGTTTCAGCACTTTCAGCAGTGCTCTCACTGCCAAATGTAGAATTTGATAAGCTCTATCATTTGTAACTCAAGGCAATCACATATTATATAATTTGTTCTAATTACAATATACTTTTTTCAGAATCTCTGGGGGCATTTATTCAAAGGGGAAATTTAATAGAAGAGTTGTTTATTAAATTTTTAAATTGACTGCTATGTGTGTGATTCACCAAACAGCAGCCTTCCTCTGAAAGTTACTTACATCCAAATAATTATGTAAATATTCTGGCGCTTCGTTCAAGGAACCATATTTTTTTTCAAACATTGTTGGATCTCCACCAACACTTCTGATGATTTGTCTTGCAGTTGGCATGCGTTTCAATGGAATTCTGAAGAAAGATAAATTTACTCCATTAAACTCAGATAGGCAAAGTTGAAAGTTAAATCTTGTTTCATGGTAATGCGATCATCATAAATGCATTCAAAGGGACATACAGCAAGATACCTTCTATAAAACCTTGTTGCGCTACAATTTTGTCTAAAAAATAAAACAAATCTCATCATCTCTAAAAAATCTGTCATGGGCCCAGTCTGCAGAGGGAGTGCAAAATGCTACTAATCAGCAGGTGTCAAGCGTAAAAAATCCTTCTTTTCCTCACAGTGTTGCCTTTCAAGACCAAAATTTAGGCTGTTTACTGCTTTAGCTGTGTGCTTTTTAAGTGGGAAACTTTGGCTTTTCATGTGAAAAGGCGGGTGTGATCTTAAAATTGGGGTGTGGTTCAATAGAAGTAGGGTGTACTTCAATAGAAGAAGGGTGTGACATAAATAAAATTTGACATCCAAGTGCACCTTCAGTGCCCTCGAGGGGCCCCTCAGGTGCACTGCTGACTGGTCATATACACTCTTTCAAAATTCACAATAAAAATAAAACAAAATGTTTATTGCTAGCTCCTACTACAAATAAACACAACAAAATCTTCTTTACGAATTAAATGGTGCAACAATGCAATGAATTTTTGGAATGTCTCTCAAACACCAGGCTCTCGTAAGGCTTAAATTCCTTTAAAAACGAAGGATCTATTGTTTCTTTAAACTATTGCTTCTAATAACAAAATGCACAAGAAATATACTTCACAAAAATAAATTTGGTCTTGTATGTATATACACATTTTTTTTTATAAGAAACCTGGCTAGTAAGGATCCACTAGTGAAAGTTTCTTAATTTTGGACCATTTTTTCACCATGCATTTTTTTGTTCAGCAAAACAAAAATATTTCAATAAACTGGGTATACAGTATGTTGTACAGGATAAAAGTCTTCACTGAATCAATCATCTAACATCATGTCCAGTCCATTTATGTAATCTTCACTAAAAATTTCAAAAGTTTCTTTTCATTCACTAGTAAAAGTTTCTTAAATTTTCATGGGGTTTCACCAGTGAGTTTCTTATAAAAACGTGTATGTCAGCACACAGCAGATTTTTTACCAGGAAATTTAAAAAAAGGCTGACACGATAATGACTTTAGAACTCCTTCCTGAAGATAAATTTATTATTTTCTTAATGACAGAAAAATTTTAATTACTGAAAAAAGCATCAACAATGCACGCACCCACACTCGAACGAATGCAGTGCACGTGACCTTAGTTCAATTTAAATGCAAAATTAATTTGTGTTTTAGTTTATCTTTCACAATTCCACCTCCATCATAGGCCGATAAGATGTGAAAATCGAAACTGATGCAGACGACAGTTTTATTTTGTAAACTTGGTTTAAAAGAAAAATAAAACTGACTGTCTCCTCACTTTAAACAGCATTTTAAACAAAGAAAAGAAGCTGACCACTGGATTTTTTGAATGCCTATGCACAAAACACCATATCACAAGAGACATTAACATTTATAAGAAAACAATGACATTTATCAACTTAATCTAAAAAAATTGATACCTGATCAAGGCATTGGAAAAAGCCAAAACTGCCAGCAAAACAGAGATCTTCAGAATCGCAGCCATTTCTAAAGTGTTGAGATGAGAGGAGAGGAAGATAACAAGAAAGCCAACAATTCTTTTATTGAAATATGCTCAGAAATTTTCTTTTTTCCGATTGGCTATATTTTCGAAAAACGCAATTTCATTGGTTATCTAGAATCATGTGATGGTGCGTCTGTTCAATCTAGAAATTATGCACAAGGGTGTCACAAGACCAAAGACTCCCACGACCCCGCAATTTCTCACGTGTTTTTTTTTGTATTTTGTGAACTTTCATTATTTCGTAACCTGCATTTTTAAAGTTATGCCAAATAAACAATGAAAAAATGATTTATTTTTCATTTCAGCATTTTCTAAATTTGAAACATGCAAGAATTAGATTTGTCGAAATTATATTCTGAAAGACTAAGACAAAAAGGTTAAAAAGGTTTTTTTTGACAGAATGTTCAGTTCTTTGATATGTTCAAAAACAATTGCTATCCACATCCACAAGCCCATGCAAACGTCTTTTTTTAAAAATCCCCTGGATCCCCTGTGGACAAATATCTTGTGACTTTTGATTTGCTTGAGTAATGGCAGTCTTTCAACCATGAAAAATGACGATTTTATCGAGAGAAAAATCTGTTTGGACGTGATAATACAATAATGGCAACAGAGAGGGTACTTATTATCCCTAGAAGCAATGGAAATCTGTGCGTGCCTGTCAGGTCGTCAGCGGGATTGAAGGTAATTGTGGATCTTTTAAAATAAAACTTTAACCACGGAATTAAAAAAACGAATGAGTCAATTCTCTTTTTTTCTCTCTTGTTTTTTTATTTTAAAATAGGGAGTGCGCCGGCCAGTGCTGGGGAGTTGCCAATTGAGTTGATGATGGGATGAAAAAGATATGGGAGTGGTGTGGTGCTTGGGGGGAGATGCCAGACTTGATTCCGGGTAGCCCATCATACATGGCCATGGGGCCTAAATTATGGAATCAGTTACCATCTGATCTCAAAACTGCAAACAGCATAAATTCCTTCAAACATAGAATTAAAAGCTGTTTTATGGAAAATGTGCTAAAAAACGAGGGCGGGGTTGGCATGCACCCCTAAATTTTACCCACATGCTTTTTTATTTCCAATTTTTAGTAAGATAAATATTTATTTTCTCTTTTATTACACACCTCTAAAAGAAAAGGGACCATCATGTTTTTTGTTGTGTCACATGACTTTACGAAAGCAATATAAATTTCCTCAATAACTACTGTGTCCTTATTAAACCTTTCTTCTCTCTTCTAAATAAATAGCTAAAGAAAATGATGCACTTTACTTCAAATTTTTCTACTGGTCTTGCCAAGACTGAATCTGGGGGCTAATTTCAGCAAGATCTTTGGTGCAGCTGCAGAGCAGCCTTCTTCTATTGTTATCTCTATTGTTCTATTGTTTAAAATTTGATGCAGAGGGGGTGTTGCCCTTCCTTGTCATGACAGTCCTCGCAATTCTAAAATGAGTGATTGATGATGCTGGAGAACCATAAATAATAGAGACCCAAATTTTATTGATTTGGGGGCTGCCATGTCAACAAAAATATAAAAATTATATATTTTTAGTGGCTTGAACTATATAACATACTTGCTTTCCTGCCCCTTACCCACATTGATTTTTATGCTGTGTGATTTTAATACATAATGCATATTTTGTGTCACAACAAAAGATCAATTGTTTGATCATTTTTCCTATCAGAAATTCACATGTTACAGAATGCAATTGCCCTGGCCCCTCACACATTTTACAGCTAAAGCATTTTTCATCAACTGTTTTTTCATCAACCGCAGTATTTTATTATGAAATATGATATATGTCTACATGATAAATTACATATATGTATATCTATATAAATGTTTCTTAATTTTTAAATTTTACTATTGTATGTAGGTGCTGCCCCCTTCCCTCCTTTGCAGCCCCAAGCAAATATTGTAAAAAGATAAAAATATTTTGTCAACAGCCCCCTCTGGAACAATTAATCAAATATCAAACTGATTTTTTACTGATAGAACACAAAGTTTGCTTCATCAATTGTGAGCATTTAAAAGCCAATTTAAAGGAACTGCAATCATTTCCAGTTTATTTTTTGAAATTAAAACAACCAGCTTTTTCTGAATCTGTTAAAATTTTAAAATCTTAAAATTTTTAAAATTAAAATTATTTTTTTTTTAGTTGCCACCAAAGCAAATAGGTTGTTTTAATGTCAAAACATTAACAAGAAATTAATAATGTTGCTTCAAAGTAACTTGAAAGCTTGCACTAAGAGAAATTTTAATTTCAAGGTTTAGACATAAGTAAAATTATGTTGCAGCCAACGAAATGATATCATAAGGAAACTCTAATCTTGCCATTCAGACATCTTTTTGGGCATCATTTGAGATTTCGAGTCTCACAGGTTTTAAGCTATGCAGCCCTGCTGCAAATGGAGATATCTCTTGTCCATATACAGATACCGAATAGCAACCGATAGCTTAATGACATAAGATGGCATATTTAATTGGTTTGTTGTATTTTCTTATTTATTTTAGTATAATTCAGTGGCCGTATCATCATCCATAATTTGCCTTGGAACCAACACAGGCAGCACTTATTTATTTGAAAGAGAGTCGCTGAAACTTGTGAAATTTATTTCAAGCAAGGTATCATAATTATGTTTTTGTTGTTTTGCATAAATTTCTCATTTTCATATACATTATTATATTTATGCATAGACTTACTACACAAGTCCCTATATCATTCAGTCCACTTACTACGCAAGTCCCTATGTCATGCTTACAGTTACTACGCAAGTCCCTATGTCATTCTGTCCACTTACTACGCAAGTCCCTATGTCATGCTTACAGTTACTACGCAAGTCCCTATGTCATTCAGTCCACTTACTACACAAGTCCCTATATCATTCAGTCCACTTGCTACATAAGTCCCTATGTCATGCTTACAGTTACTACACAAGTCCCTATGCCATTCAGTCCACTGAGGACCCATGCCATTACTAATTAAGTCTTGGACCTAATTTTGCTGTTTGCCTGGGAAATCGCAGGAACCAATTACAACACAATACAGTAAAACCTGTCAATAAGAAACTGACTTATAAGAAACCACAGGCTTGGTTTTTGGCAAAAATTTACAAATAATTTTTGAAAATTGATTAAAAGTGTTAATTTAAATGACAGAAATCACTTCAGATTGTTTTGCCTTTTCCATTACATTATTGGCAGCATATACCTGGCTAACTCTATCAAACGTTAACCTCCACAATAACATTAAAACAATATGGTTTTATTTAATTACATCTGTTGCTCAATGTTGTTCTGAGAAAAATCTCATTCTGCATCCAACTGGAAATGTAGATAGCCAGTCACCTATAATACAACTGGGTAAATATTCTTAATCACAATACTACAATAATACACTGGGAAAAAAGTATTAAATTTCTTGTAAAATTCTGGTTGGAAAGTGTTGAGTTATGAAAAGGAGTTAAAGGCTACAACACTGAAAGTTTATAATTCAAATTTTCTTTAAATTTTTACAAAAGAGCATATTATATTTTTCTTATGTTCTTGATGTCTTGCACGGCAGACATCCATTTTTTTTTTTGAGAAAAAAATATATATTTAATCCAAGAATTTATGCCAAATGCTATTACCATATTATATATATATATATTAGAAGACTTTGCACTACAAGTTCAATTTGAAATGTGTTTTAGGGTGGCAGTATTGAATTATTGAAGTTTTCAAATGATGAAAGACTTTTGGCTATTGCTGATAGGTAACATATATACTGTACTAGTTCTGATATTTTTTTAGCTTGAAGATGTACATTCCACCTCTTCATTCTTTAACCCGAAAACATGAATAGCCATCTGACAAGCAGTAAAATGTCACATTTTCAGGAGGTAAATGCGAGTAGAACTTTACATTATAGATTCAATTAGTTGCATTTGCTATCCATGCAAAATGAAACTCACATAGGATTTGCCTGTTTAGCAGAAGGAAAAAAGCGCGAAAGAGTTAAGATACTTTTTTCCTCAGTATATATTTTATGAAAGCCCAGACATTAATTTTTGCTTTTGCAAATAATGATGCAACTTTGAAATATTATGTTTATACCTTTTGAATTTATGTCACATTATACAGGGTAACAGATTTGATCAAGGCTAAAAGCAAATAAATTTTAATCTTTGCTCAAATATATCCAAAATAATTTTAAGTAAATCCTCATTAGTTAACTTGAAGATAAATACCTTGTTTGTTGACATCAGTGCATTGGGAATTGAAATATTAATTCTGAAAGTTCAAATTTGCCTCTTACCCAAAACCAGAGCTTTTTTGGCACAAGCTTATTGAATACAAGAGGCCTCGTTCTTACAAAGACATTTAACAACTTATACCATGCATTGAAACCAGGTTTTAAACCGGCAAAATTACATTTTCTAATGTGCTGCTAATGAAATATTTGACACTGCAGCAATTAATTCAACCTTCCTTGTATATGGTAATGTAAATATGAGATTGATTGGTAACACACTTCAATTTTGTTGATTTTCCAAACGTCGGAACTTTTTTCGGGGTGACTAGGTATATACATTGTATTTGATTCACAAAAGTATGTTGCATTTGAAAATATTGTTTTCTTAAATTTGCTTTAGTGGAGCAACTGTAACTTGTCTTGAAATTGATGAAGGAGGACGGAATGTAAAGGTATGGTTTTTTAAATTTATTTTATGCATTATGTAAAATTATACTATTATTTTCATTACGTTGTAAGATGATAAAAATAAATAGACAGAAACAATGCAGAAAACGACAAATTCAACAATACATAAATTGGTATTATGCATTGGCATGCAGACTTAGGACTCTCTTCGTGTGACTCTTCTTGCATGTGAATATAAAAGGGGGTGCTCTCTTCCCGCTAGTTTACCTACTTTGAGAGCTCCTCCCTGAGAATTAATTACATCCTTTCAATCTATATTACATTGTTGCAATGCTGTTCTTTCTTTCATTAATTCTCTTATATTCGTAACTTGCATTTTATTAACTTATGGCTTAACTTTTCATGTATGTGTAGTATTAATTTTTTTGTAGACGTCGTAGATTAGCTGTATTTTTTTGGATTTAAAATAAAAATCAATTCAAATCAAAGCAAATATACTGTAATAATTCGATTAGGCAACCCCTCTTGAATAAGCCCCACCTCTTGGAGGGATATTTTTTAATGAGCCCCTCTCGAGTAATCCCCCCCTTTCTATTTTTTCAAAACTGATAATACTCTTTTTAGATATTACTCTGCATCTTTTTTAGATAATACTCATGCTTTTTTTAGATAATACTCTCAGGGAAGCTGACTTTTGAATAAGACCCCCTCTCGAATAAGCCC
>JAYJMH010036410.1:0-15962 GCA_036873815.1 Phacellophora camtschatica
AATTTGATGTTTTTGGCCCTACCGGTTTCGAGGTACAAGCCACCAAACGGGTGAATTTTATTTTGAGACACCCGGTAAATCATAAGTATAGAAACTACACAAAGTTATAGGTTTATAAGTATAATAATCATAATTGTTCTAATCAATTTAGTTTACTAGAAACCTATGGCTCAATGGTCTTCTGTACATCTATAAACCTATAACTTTGTGTAGTTTCTTTCTGTTGTATTGCGGAACTCATGTTCAAATTTGATTTTATACAGTTTGGAAATAATTATTTATTAAAGCTTGGTACTTACCACCGGTCGAAATTCTCGTCGTTCACTGCGATGAGTTGAATTCGTTATGACATCATGAAACTTTTCCTGCAAGTAAAAATCAACAAAACATCATCACTATTTTTCCTCTAATAGAAGGATAGATGAACGGTCTTCAATTTTTCACTTGTAGGGGGTTGCCCAAATGTTTGCATCATTTAACTCCAAATTTAACCCATGTGGCTAATAATAATTAATGGTTAATACCCCATATTCCCAAATAGCGACGCCCCTGCAGCAAAATAACTTTTGCTTGCAATAAGAATTTGTTAAGAAAACATACCGTGCTAATATTTGGCATTCTATGCTTTCTTTCGTCAGGCTAAAATATAAGCATGTTGTGTTTTAAAAGAAAATTCCTTTAAATAAAAAATCCAGACAAATCTTTCATGACTGGAAAAATTGTTATTTCTCTGCTCTAATGGAAGGGATCGTCCCCTAGAAATGAGTTATATATTGACTAATGAAATATAATTTTACCCAAGAAAGGTCATTGGATAGCTTGATACAGATCCGTGAAGAGAAATATGCCAATAAAGTTTCGGACACTTTAAAAGGTTAGGATTATTGTTATTTTAACGTTATAAATTTTTCGAGGTTATAATGTATGCTGTTTCTGACACATTAACACCCTGGTACCAGAGCCTTGAATAAGAAAAGATTAAAAAAAAGAAAAAAGGGAAGAAAAACATTTATATTAGACTCTGGTACCAAGAAAACACATTGCTTGATTGACACCACCAGACAAAAGCAAAAACTGGAAATAAGGACAAGAACTAAAAAACGTTAGAAATAGAAATGAATTGAACTCTCTTCATTTAAAAGCAAGCAACAACATAGTTATTGGGACCCTACAATAAACTGAAAAAATTACATGGGAAAAAAGTCACACTTACTTTAAAAGAATCTTTGCCTTGCTTTTTGAGATGTTTATAATTTTCGTATATGAGTTTTGCACAGTATATTTTGCCGACGGTCATTTGATTCGATCCTTCACAAATAGACAGACATAAAAACATCATTTCCAGGAAATATGGGTCTGGTTGATTGGTAATTCTAAGCTCACCAAATTCTGAAAATATTAGACTTCGCAGAGGCGGAGACATATTTTCCAAAATCGTTAACACGGCAGTACTGATAACGAGAATTTTTCCGAAGTCTGCAAAAGCTTCAGCCTTTTGGACTGGGAGGTTTAGAAAGCCTTCCAAACCTACCAAGCTGACAGTTTTCAGAATTCCGGGGTCAATCAAGAACCAACACCGAGTCTACCAAGTCTACCATTTTCAGAATTTGTACCAACACCCCTAAGGAGCTTAGAAAATGTAGGGAAATCAAAAACCATGCATTCTAACAAATGGAAATTAGAACTGCGATTTTTAAAAAGTCTTTCTCAATTTATGTCATGTAATTTTATTATTACGTTGTATTCGTATTGTTATTGATCCAAAATATGAGCGTAATACATTATAATTACTTTTGATAGTTGAGTTAAACATCGATGTAAAATATGCCTATATCGAGTTATTGCTATATATTGAGTTATTGCTATCAGGCCTAATCAGGCCTAGTTATTGCCTATGTTGAGTTATTGCTGTCAGGGGCGGATCCAGAATAATTTGGCGACAGGTTTTATATTGAGAAGTAGGGGGCCCGGGAAATGTTTTTAGCGACCTTGCCCTACCTTTACTTTGGTTTTTCTGACCGGTTTTGCAAATCGCCAAAACCGGTCTGGATCTGCCCCTGGCTACGAAACCGAAACCAGACAGAACTCTTACTAAGTAAGTAAAAATGCAAGAGCAATAAACTGTTTATTAAAGCAGGGACGCCGGATACGGTGGAGCTGGCGCTTAACTTTCTTGCTAAAATCTCTTTTTCTATCTTTTATTGTTTTCTGGTAGACTTTTAGTGGTATTCGCTCTGTTTACCGCCGCCACTTTAAGATTGCTCCGCGGTCCATCTAAAGGGCAACTAAATAAGACAATTAGATGCAAAAAGACTGGAGAGAGGAGGGAAGAATAAGAGAAAGGTTGTTTAGCTTATTAATATACCTTTTGGCCTTTTGGGTATGACTCTATCCATAGTCTTTTTCGTTATTTTTGGCCATACCCTCTTCAGCATTTCTCTCATTTCCATATCATTTGATTGCAAATTATCTGAAACGTAACATAGTTTATTGTATTTTAATTATGTATTACTTTTGAAATATTGAAACAAGAAAAAGAAACAAAAATAATAAACATAAAAATAAAGACAAATCCGGCGCAGAAACAATCCTAAAACATCACCATTTTGAGATTCTAATAAATCTCTAACTTTGATATTCTCATGAAAAATATATACTTTCCAGAGATAAAGCAGAGCTATTTACGATCGTGCACCGCCATTCGATTACAAAACACAATGCATAATTGTAAACATACCCTGTTTCCATCTTTAGCAGAATTAGGTAATCTATTCTTCCAAAACATAATGAAAGGAAATTAACTAATCCTTTTTTTATGTTACAATTCTTTTGTCCATGCTTTAAATGTCACACTTTTTAGATAAAACTAAAGATAAAACAATTTTAAATGCACTTACTTTTTTCAGTCATAATATCCAGAGCTGTCCGAACAAGGGCGAATAAAGTTGCCGTAAAATCCACAGTGTTGTCAGGATGAAGAATCATATTCATTCTTATAAGTCGCTAGAAAAGAGACTATGATTTCAATAATTGACTCATTTTGTAGCCAATAAACCATGGGCATTAAGAAACGTCAGCTGAAGTGAGTTTCCCAGTGTCCCTGAACCCGTGAACGTTGAGAAGGAGAATGAGAAAAAAGTAATTTCTTCTGTTCAGGCACATACATACATCACGGGTACAAGGACACACTCACACATCACAGGCACATACTGTAACTGTAAAAAATAAAAACTCATGTTTCTTAATGCCCACGAAACAACTAGTTATAACAGATTTCTCAAAAACAAAATCAATCAACCATTTTTTGAGCTCAAGACCGTAACTATGGGAATTCATCAAATTTTTAGATATTAATCCGAGAAGTAAGTTTTGTATTTCTATAAATTTTTTTTGAAAATTACGGTGATTTCGAGATTTAAAATTCGTAAGAGCTTTGACCTTAATAAGTGTATAAGGACAAAAATGTGTCCTAACAAAATGTTTCTGTTATAGCCCATATAAACTTGAAATCTTTGCATTGCCATAACTTTGAGAAAAAGTTCTATTATGTCAGCCTTAGGTAGCTTAGGATGGATTTTTCCATTGCTTTAAAATCAAGCCCAAAAAATAATATTCGTACTTTGTATGCAACAACTTTTGGACACTTCGTTCCCAAACCAATTGGGGGTGACATCTGACGAAGCAGTTGACATACTTCTGTGTGCTTTATTCTCCCACTAAAATAAAATAATAAAATTGTGCAAAATGCAATAGCACTTGAGTTTCCGAATAAAATCATAAAAAATTAAATATTTCAGCAGTACAAATATACTATAGCTCTAAGCTTATTAAGTCCCTTTACATTGCATATCTTTGTAAGACTCCAGAAAATTAACATTTTATACATTTTCTATTTTTCCAAGACAGGGCATTCAAGTAAAGTCAACAATTAAAAAGAAATAGCAACAAAAACGTATGTTTAAACATTGTATACGTACGTAGCTCTTGGGTCATACTCGGCCCAGACTCTAACAAACTCGTCAAGATGATGCGGTCCAAGTATGCTTTCATCTTGAGTTAAATATCCAAAATTATCCATGATGACAGCGACAAACAGATTCAACATCTAAACAGAGAATTACAATAAATTAGAAAACTCTGGTTGGCTAAACTGTAGTCTAACACAACAAGAAGGGACTCCCGGGGATTCTGGGGAACAAGGGATATTATAATTTGTATTGATGAGAACCGGGGAACATTCTATATATAATGGGGATAAAGGAAACATTGAAAGCATTGTTCGAGTTGTGGGGAACTTTCCGGATATTAATTTTAGGGAACTTTTAAAAAGCCAAAATGAACTCTGTGTAGTGTAAACTTTTCACTGAGATGGTGAAGACAGACCCCCCCCCCCCAGAAAAGCCTCAACAAGGGACCAACACAAGAATAAAACAAAAGTCTAAGAACGTTTGGCTACTGTCTAAATAAAACATTGAATGGTTTGGTCAGCTTTTTACAAATAGCTTACAAAAAATTTAGTAAAACAAAATGCCCATGAAACTTACCAAAAAGGAACAAAAAAAGATGAATGATATGAAGTAAACATAAGCAAATGAGCTTCCGCAAATCATAGTAGCTGTTTTGTCTTTGATATCTGGGTCACACAAAGCTTCTGGCCCACATGCCAACATAATATTGTGCCAATTTTCTCCTGTAGCAGATCTACGACATCAAAATATTAGAACAAAATAACTATACAATACAAGGATAATATTTAAAAAAATTGACTTTAATACGGGGTTAGTCAATAGAAAGATACAAATAAGTCACAAGATAAGAGTCTTTCCTATAAGGCATGCATAGGCCCTCGAGCTGCACTAAGAATTCAATGTAATAAAAACAGTTCTACACACCTGAACAATACTTGCATTGCTTGGGTGAATTTTCTGAAATTATTATGTCGATTTATCATCGAAAAAGGCTCTTCCTCTGATGTCAGCCTAATCGTTGAAAACATCTGGAAACGGAATGTTGAAACTTGGTTCATACAATTTAAATACTGTAGACTTTATTAAATTGCAATAAATTTTTAACAAACATGAGGCCAACGACAATCATCGTCATTATATTTATTTGCAGAGAACGTTTACGAATTAATCAATTTATAAAATTAAAATATAAAACTGCATTTTTTATTGCAAAATTTAAATATAAAAAATGCAAAACTGTTGTAAATTTCTATCAATCTTCACAAATGTTATGTCAATAGTTTCATGGTTTTGCTCCGATACGTTTTTCTTGAAATACACATAATCCGGTCTTGAAATGCAGTATCATCTGACTTGGGTAGGGCGTGTCCTATGTTTTGGGGTCTGGGATTTTGATTCCATAAATCTATTTTTCGGTCGGAAGCATTTTTCATCAACAATTATAATTTTGACTTTAAAAATTTGAAATCTTTTATGTTTGGGTATTCTGACGTGTAAAAACAATTTATCAAAATGGCTTCTCACAGGAAAAATTGTTTTCTTAAGAAAGCAAAATTGAGGCAGAATTTCTCCGACTATATTTCAGTATGTTTCATCACAATAAGTTCCTGTTGACTTGAAGTGATATGAAATCTGTCAGGGAAATAGAGACTTGTTTAATAAGTCTGGTTATAAAAACAATTATAAAACAATAATAAAATAAAAGCAATCTAACCTGCATTCCAATGATGGCATAAATAAAGAATAACAAGAATATGAGCATTCCAACATACGGCAGCGCCTAAAAGAAATACCCGTGTTATTTATTATGAATGTCGAAACTTTGTTCAATATGTAAGTAGTAAACTTTTTTAAAATCCAAATTTTTTTTTTTTTGCCAATTCCAAATTTTCTGCAAAAAACGGTTTCTTATTTATGAGATTCGATGAGATTTGTATTAACACTAACATACTATTTTATTTAATTCGATGCGGAAGAGATGTGACCCTTAAACCGAGCCTCACTGTCCTTAGTTTTATGTGAAGGCCACATAGTTGCTATGCCTTGGCATGCTCCTTGTGGCATCATTATCGTAACTATTGTATGTATGTGTTTTTATGGTGAATATATGTATGAGAAAATAGATTCAATGCTTTTCAATCTGAATATATATTCGTATTTTACAAACCTTGAATGACTGAAGAAAAGTCCACAGTAAAACTCTAATGGTGTAGCCTCTGCGGAGTAGCTTGATTAATCTTGCTGCTCTAAACAGTCGGAACAAACTTGGATCAAATGGAATTGTATTGGGGTCCTGAAAATGAATTAAAGTATCAAAGTCAAATTACAGACCTATTTTCAACAAACAATGTTACGGAGGAAATGTTTTTATTTTCCAGTTGAGAGAGTTTCACATTGTTCTTGAGGGATAATCATTTTGAAACCAGTGTATCAATTTCACTATTGTTACAAAATTAGCCTCTGTTGGTCCGCATTGCTTCATGATTAGATTTAACGAATAAACTTCAACAGATTCTTACCATCGTTTTGGAAAATGTGTAGTCTAACAAACTGCCAAGAACGATTATGAAATCGAATACATTCCAACCATCTCTGAAGTAGTTCTGAAAGAAACGAGGAATAAAGTAAATAACCACATCATATACTGCAGTGTCTGCTGGAATAACATTGATAACCCAGGGAAAAATAGGTAAGTCTTTCTAGTAAACATGATTTCTATCCGAAATATCTTCGGATTCAAGATGACGGAAAACATGTTAGTTTTCACTGCAGTTGTTGCCACAGGATGAAAATCCATTGGGAAGTATTCCTTTTGGAATCCAATTTTATCCTTTTGTTTCCAAAAAGCATGGCATCAAAACATGCATGTTGCAGAATCCAAGTGAAAAGTTGGAGAATGCAAAAAGTCAATGTGTCCAAAAAATATAACAAGAAAATCAAAAGACATAATTCTTTTTTAACAATCTACTTCCCTTACTTCTCCTATTGTTTTTCATCAGAACAGTGTCGTTTATTCCTTGTTCTCCCGGCCTATGCAAACGCCCTTAAAATGATATAATAATGACGCATTAGATTATCCATACCTTTCTGAATGCAAACAGCTTTAAAATACATTCTCCGGTGAACATAAATGTAAAGAATTCATTCAACAGATCGAGAAATTTTTCATAAGCATGAGGCTTCAAATCGTACTGCAAAACAGAAAAGTATTCATTTGTAAAACATTAAGGTTGTCATTATTTTTTAATATACACTATTACAGTTTACACACTTGAATTTAAAGGTAACTTATCCTTGAAAACACTAAACGATTGTAGATTCCATATTCTAAACATGTTTATACACTGTGCTAATCTAAGTGTTATTCTGGTGAAATAAAGATGCTCTTATAGATTCCTTGTTCTAAACGTGTTTGTATACTGTGCTAATCTAAGTGTTATTCTGGTGAAATAAAGATGCTCTTATAGATTCCTTGTTCTAAACGTGTTTGTACACTGTGCTAATCTAAGTGTTATTCTGGTGAAATAAAGATGCACTTATAGATTCCTTGTTCTAAACGTGTTTGTACACTGTGCTGAGTGTTATTCTGATGAAATAAAGATGCTTTACACCGTTTTCAAATTTGCCCAAACTAGTAAGGTTGTTATAATAAAAATAATAACGTGTATGTACTTAAAACAGGGTACGGATACATGGTAGCAAATTAAAGGTTAATTTGATTCAAAAAGTTCAGGGACACACCCCTGTACGCTCGAGGTTTTTTTAAATTATTATTATTTCTTATACACGAAACTCCATTTAGTAACATAATAGAAAACAAATAGGTATAAAATATACACTTGTAAGTATACAATAAGTATATGTACTAGTAATACTAGCAAATATAAATAAATACAAATAAATACTAATAAGTATCAGTATACAATATATATAGGGTCTATAGTAAGGGAGGCTGAAACACTTACCTCAAGTATAAGAATCATGTTGTTTCCAGTGAGATGAAAACGTTTAAAAAATCGTTTGTAAGGCAAGCACAAGCATCGAAACAAATCGCCAAAAATCATTCGTAACTAGTTTAGTCCTTTTGATGTGAATATGAACTGTAATCATTGTAATCCGTGCAATAAACGATTTTTGGTAGCTCGTTGAAGATGCTCGTTGAAGATGTTAGTTAAAACAGGGTAGGAAATCATGGTAGAAGATTAAAGGTTAGTGGGATTAAAAAATAGGATCTAGTAAGGGAATCTGAAACACTTACCTCAAGCATAAGGATCATGGTGTTTCCTGCAATAAGCAGCATGATAAGGTATTCAAACGGCACTGAATCGACCAATGTCCACACTTTGTATTGTAAAGTGTTTGGATTTTCTGGCATGAAACGTTCAGCGGGTTTTGCTATCATTGCAAAACGGAGACAATCACGCTGTAAGGCAAAAATATTGTGTGTATTAATATTCAGTTTTACAAAACTAATTGGCATTTAAGTAGCTTTAGACATGTTTGAATAAAGTCAAAGACAATGCATCTGCGGATATATTATTTTCATTTTGTTTTTTTAAATATATCCATTCTAAAAATTTACATCACTAACATGGTTTACAAATAACGATACCATCATATTATATTGTATTATTTGAAAATATATTATATTGCATTTGAAAATAAGGCTCCTCCCTTAAACAAAAAGCACAAAATCATTTTAAACTAGTCTATTATAAAACCTACTTGATTTCTCTCGAGTTCACATTCTCCCTCTTCTGCTTCCCCTTGTTCTTGAAACGTAAGAATGATCAAAGCAACGAAGATATTCAGGAAGAAAAATGTGAATATGATGACGAAGAAAATGAAGAACAATGCAACTTGAAGCTGGTTGTTTAGCAGAGGGCCTTTGTCGATACCAGTTGCATCTATGGCATTGAACATGACACTGAAATAGAAAACATGATGTTAGTTTTAGAAATAACACTAAATTGCAGCAGTTTTATGTGCGCAGTTGACAAAAGGAACTTCTGTAATTCCGTATTGTTCGTTGTATAGGAAATATCGGATATAGAAGAAGAATAAACTGTGTCTTCTGGGAGTCACATGGTGCAAGAAAAACAACAAATGAAAGTCTGATTTCTATTCAACTCAGAGATTCGTAAAGTAATAAAAATATATATTCCGTCCTTTGAGACTATGGTGCTAGAGAAACATTGATGAAAAACCCAGTGTCTATTCAATTTAGAAATCCGTAAAAGAATACAAAATATAAATTGTTTCTTTTGGGAGTAATATGGTGCTTGAAGAACAACCGATGAAAGTCTGATGTCCATTCAACTTAGAAATTCGTAAAGTAATAAAAACATATATTCTGTCCTTTGAGACTATGGTGCTAGAGAAACATTGATGAAAAATTAAATGCCTATTAAATTCAAAAATTCGTGAAATGAAATAATAAAGATAGAAATTGTGCTTTTTGGGAGTAATATGGTGCTTGAAAAGCAACCGATGAAAAGTCTGGTGTCTATTCAATTCAGAAATTTGTAAAAGAATACAAAATATAAGTTGGTTCTTTTGGAATATTTTGGTGCTTGGAAAACAACCGATGAAAAGTCTGGTGTCTATTAAATTTAGCAAAATATTTATAAAAAGATTTAAAAAATATGAAAACAAGCTAATTCAACTGCAGCCGGCGTCTAGCCTTGGATTGGATTTTGCATCGCTTGTAAATAGAAGTAGCCAACTTTGAAAAAGATAGAGCATTTACAAACGAAATTTACAAAATGCAAAATAAAAAAGCTTACTTTGGCCACCCCTCTCCTGTAGAAGATGTAAATAACGTTAACATTGCAATGAAGACGTCATCAAAATTAAAATCATGAAGTTTCCATTGACGCGATTTTTCCTGCAAATTTAAAGAAATTAATTAGCGAAAATTTTGCAAAACACAGGAGATTATTCATATATTTATCACAATACATCAGCAAAACTTAAAATCAAAACTTTGTTCTCTTAAATTTTTATCAATTGTAGACCAAAAGTTGAATCTCCATATATCGAGGAATAGGTCTTTGGTGTTGTTGTTGTAGATGTTGTTGTTGTTATTGTTGTTTCAGTGCTTATAAGCCTCTCGAGCTACCAAGAGACAAAAGAAATTAGTTCAAAATAACGAATGTTCGAATTATTGAGGGACATTTCAATACTGAAAGGTTGCAAGGGAAATAGCGGAAATTTTTCGAGCTATCGTGAGTTTATTTAAGTTAAGCAAGTTGAGTTATCGAGGTTCTACAGTTTTTCGAAATGGAGTAGTTCTACATTTGTTTGTATTACTGTATTGTTTCTGCAGTTCTACCTTTTCTTTAGTGCTCAGTTGACTGACTCCAGGGAAATTCGAAAAAATATTTCGAAAACGCTTCATTTAAATAGGATTCTTCGGGGATTCTTCCAATATCAAAAATCTTATTCCGCCAATTTTGCATAAATTATCGTGATTCCGCAAAAACTTTACATGTATGTACCACAAGGATTTCTTTCCAAAATATATGGCTGGGAAGAAGATTAGTTGGTTATCTCTGATAAAAATACCTTGGATTTTAAAAGCTACTAAAATACATTTATTTGCAGAAAAATTTTAATGTAGCTAAAGAAAAGAATTTCAAAGCCATAAAAAAATTAATTTATATTCTAGTTGAAAAAATATGAGAGTTGAACATTTCTAGCTCGAACCTAGACTTACTAACCAAATAGTAATTTGGCTAATGATCTATCGATGGTGGGCTCTGTTCTCTGCATCTCCACAGTAGCGAAACTAAGGGCCTGGTGTAGTCAGGCTAGCTCGATTTCACTTTACTCGAACTCCTTGTTGAGTCAAACAGTTTTGTGAATCTCTTGTGGGCCTTTAGTTCTAATTTTAAGCTTCCTCACTTTGAAAATCTCAAATAACTGGTCATTCCTTCAAAGTTCAAAATTTCAGGGGTTCATCTGTAGGTAGATGAAAATGAAATAAATAGAGCATATCATTACCGTTGGTGGTCCAAGATTTGTTACTGAATAATCGAGATAGGATCCCCTGAAGAAATATAATTTATGGCATTAAACTCAAAACATTGTGTGTAAATGTGAAGTATTCTTATCGTTTACTATCTAATATGATAACTTACAACAGCAATAGCTGCCGTGTGCTATCGCCAGGCATAACAAAAAATAAATACTGAAGGAAATTTAAAAAAATCTCAAGTAATTAACAAAAAGAAGAGAACGAAATGATTCGATTAATATGGTAGGAAATTATCTGGAACTATTATTTTGGCATTCTTTAAATTACAATGGTAAAGCAGTAAGTAAAGCATGGAATGAATTTATAGCCACATTAAAGGTCGTGATTACAAACAAATTTCCACGGATCTTCTCATTTTTTCATGCAGATCATCGCCAACAAATAAAAAATAAGGCACGGGGCGCCTCTGCTAACAAATACCAATTGTAAAGTTAAAACACAATGTTTTTAGGTTGCTCACTCGCTGAAAACACAAAGACAATAATTTTTAACTTTTAACATACTTTTCATTCTCTTTTATTTAAAATAATTCTCTTACTTGCATGTTGCTTTTGTTTCTTTAGACGGGTCTGTGCAGTAAAATGATTTACCCTGTTATTGAAAGAAATAAAACGAGTTGTCAAATAAGGTTTGATTACATCGTAATTAGGAACAAGTCATTATATATGGCGAGGGGCGTGGATGAGAAATCGGTTTGATATAAAAAAAATTCAAAACCTCCTAATATCTGCCAAATAAATTAAAGACAACCCACCTAGTTACAGTTATTTGAAGAACCCCTCTATTTTTGAAGCTAGCATTTTTTGCAGGCTCCTAAAAATCTCAAGAACCCCAGTTTCTCTTCCTTCCTCTGGTCGCTATATTTAATGACCGGTCCGAAGAAAACAAAAATGAAAAAACAGAAAAAACAATAGGAAAAATGCGTTAAAATTGTCATGTTGTTGTAAAATAGGAGGGCCCGATTCAATTTTTTTTTACAAAAATGCATTGGGCCAATGATCTAATTTCGATATTCCAAACTACTGATTCTCTTATTGAACGGAGTGTAAAAATACTCCCATCACTATCTTTATCATAAGCGTCAATCGAAGAAGGGATGTAGACTGTGTACACCAGTCGCTTGTGGCTATTGAATTATATTGCCAGACGCCAACAAGGGATTGGTTAATCATACTAACCACATAAGATTCGCATTGCTTGATAAAAAATATCAAATCTGGATACATTCCTATTGTTCACCTCAGCCTCGTTTCAAAAAATATTTTACCCAACCAATCATATCACTGTATTTTGAGTCCTTGCAAGTTGATCGGTGGGACAAAAATTATGAGCCGGGCAGTTTTAGGAGTAATCTAAACCGGGTGCAGTGTAACTTTGGTAAAAATTCAATTGGTAAAAAATATTTGGCTGTAATTAAAGAGCAAATAACTGAAAAAGTAGTTCAACACTTACCTGGAATAATTGCACTCCCATTACAGAGAAAATCATCAAGAATAGAAGTGTAATGACCAAAATATTAAGAACATTCTTCAGCGAAAACAACATGCACTGAAACACCGCCTGCAAGAAAAATAGCAACTCATATCTAATTCTTTCATGAGAAAAACTGAAACAGTAAGATGTTAACCTTTTTGCTTTCTAAACTTTTGTGTTATGTTAATGGTACAAAGATTGATCTCAAAGTTTACTACAGTACAACCCCGATACCTCGAAGTCTCAACGGCAATGATAACTGAAGTTAAATAAAAACTGAAAGCTCTCCAGTGATATACTAGACTTGCTTCAAGTCTATTTCGTTTCGTTAATCAGTAAAAAATATGTAACTGCGGAGGAAAATACCCTGCGGAGGAGATTATTTTCCTGAGGTTGCTACTCCGCAGGGTATTTTTCTAACGGAACCATGCTGTCTCAAACTCTCAAAGGGACTATGAACAAGATTAATAATCCTGTAAAACAAAATATTCAGTGCGATGCGATATGTCACTGTAAAGAATATACTTCACGCCTTCAACGCAGCGAAGCAAATCATAATAAACGAAATCATAAAGATAGGGTGCACTCAAGAGTTTTGATAGGGTGTACTCAAGAGTGCGAAATCTATTCCTTCAAATCGCAAATCGCAGTGTCATGTTTGAAACCGCAATCTTTTGTTTTTAAAACGCCCTCTGTTGACCGTAAGTAAAATAAGAACTGAAAGCTTTCAAGGGATATACAGGGCCAAGTTATCTCCTACTTAATAAGAATTGGTTCGAAACAGCGAGTTTTCAAAATAACCAAAGCTAACTCAACATTGACGAAAGCTCTCTGTCTTTAATTAGCAAAATAATTTCTAAGCAAAAAAATTCTCGATTATACAGGGTTTCCCAAAAAGAGCTACACGTTTCCAAAACTGCTGTGGAAGAGCTAAAATTTCGATTATATTGCTTTTACTTCAGTGTTATAGAACAGGCTTCAACTTAAAGTTTGATATCTTATTTGGTAAAATTGAATCAACAATCGCTGAGTTACGCCAAATGAAAGTGCATATTTTGTGTGCCAGAGGTTTTGCTAATATCGTCTATGTAATAACCTTAAAATCAAGTGACAATTACAGATTTATTTTTTATGTATTTTGTTAACTTTCAGTTGAATTTATCTAAGGTCAACATTATTATCCATAATTCTGAATCAAACATCGCACAGAAAATTAGATTTACTCAATAATCACATTATCCAAAATAACTGCTACGGTATCATGGCATAAATGTTCACAAGGCCTAGTCCGACATGAGCTTTTTCTCTTGTTTTCTTACTGTTTTGGCTGCAACCAGCAGTTAACGTATCTTTGTGTGTTGCCATTCATTGATCAATGCTCCTTTGCCATAAAATACCAATTTTCAGGAATACGATGGAAAGGCCAACCTCAGATTTCGATGAAACCCTAAATTTCCATTTTTATTGGGTAAAAATCAGCAGCTATTTAGTTGATTTTGCCAACTAAGGTATCAAACGTTATCTTGAAATCTATTTTATTAAATGCAATTCGAAACAGAAATATTAAAAATGGCAATCCTTCACAATAGCTTTGGAAACGTGTGGTCTTTTTTGGGACGCCCGGTAAATAATATCATTTCAAACATACATACTTTCGAGCATCTCAAATATAAAATAATTAATGAAAATGATATATACTTTTAATTTCTTTGCTTTGTTGATTGCTTTCAGGGGACGAAGAACTCGAAGCACTCGAAGAACCTTTACAATTTTCTCAGAATCCGCAGAAGGGCTTGTGTTTTGGCTAAATTTTTGAACAAATAAACAACAAGGTGAAAGAATAAAAACAATGGAATCAACATTTTGAGACGAAAATAATACAAACAATTTATGGTTTGAGACACGATAAAAGACCACACCTTTCAAACAAATTATACAGTTGAAATCCGCTATCTGTAACTCTTAAGAGAAATTTAAATCTGTTCGAGATAGAGAATGCTCGAATTAGCCGGCAGTATTTCATACGAAAGCATAGCGAATGAAACTTTGTTCGAAATATCGAACGTTCAAGATAACGGGGAGTTGAGATAGTGGATGTGAACTGTATCTTTAAATATCTCTTTCATTTCCATCCATAGTCCTTTGAAAGCGTGCACGTTTTTGAATTATGCATGGCAAAATAAAATTCAAAGCAAGAAGCAAAAAGTTGTATAGATCCGTAATTCTATGAAGTAAACTATGATCTTTATGTAATAAAGAGTTTCTTAACTATCGACAACTCTGAATTACGATTTCTGTACAATCATAATGATACTTCAAGAAATTTCAAAATTTCAAAATGTCATTGTGATTTTGAAGGCTCTATTATCATGGGCGAAAAAATGAACGCCGCAGGCTGTAAAAACTTACATAATTTATACTTGATAAAAATGATTTTTAAACATCTGATCGCACAGGTTTCAGTTCAATTATTTAAGAAAGCTTAATATCATATTTTTTTCTGTGTTAAGGTTGAGTGAAAATGAATTCCAACAAACTATTTCACAGCAACATTAAGACTTCAATAAAATTACAATACAACATAGCTTTGAGTAAATAGTCGGCCCGAAGGCTTCTCTTTCATTAGCTATTATCTTTTTCAGATAGGGGTGGGTGGGCTCTACTCCTATCCCTGGGAAGCTTTGACCATTTACCCTAGTTTTAAATGGTAGCATAACTTCAAAATGATTGAATATTACCTTAACACCAACGAGGCAATGGCACAACTGACTACTAAGGCATCAATGAAGTTCCATTCGTCACGGAAATAGGCTCCTTTATGCAAAATAAGTCCATAGTTGATTATCTGAAATAGATTATCAGTAAAATTGTCAGTCCAAGAAGCACGTTTTGGTTTGTCACTAGCACTATTTGTTAGATTATTGTTTAATATATCAATCGCGAGCGTTACATTTTGTTCAAGTGTTCAGAGCAAGCAATATCCAAAATCTTGCCAAATTATCGGTAAAAATGTCTTTGTGATTTTGAAGGCTTTTGTCGGAAAGCTTTTACATTTGTCGGGAATTAGAGAATTTGAATTGGAGCGTTTGACGGCTCCCCATTTTATAACGAATTTCCACTTCTGTGATTTCTTGCTTCTTGGCTGTAGGATCAGTGCTAGGTAAGTAAATAAGTAAATAATATTTGCAATTAAGTAAATAAGTAAGTAATATTCAAGAAAATGCAATATCTCAAAATTTTGATCAATTTCAATGATGGCCAGCTTAGCTCGAATATTTGAAAAATTTCCAGACTGTATTTTGTAAAGGTGAAATGCTAAATATTCTCTTGTAATTTAAAAATTTATTTGAATGCTATTTATTTTCAATTATTTGTCCACATTTTAAATATTTGAAGCCAAAATTAAACAAGCAGTCAGATTCCATCGCCGCCAAATTGTTCACTTAGTCTTTTTGGCGCCTATCATCTGAACCGCCAAAAAT
>JAYJMH010036421.1:0-15961 GCA_036873815.1 Phacellophora camtschatica
TGATTCTGATTCTGATTCTGATTCTGATTCTGATTCTGATTCTGATTCTGATTCTGATTCTGATTCTGATTCTGATTATTGGAATCCTCTATTTCAATTGTGAAAATCAATCATCAAAGCTAAATTTCACTTTAAGATGTCCAAAATATTTATAGATAATTTGAAATTGAGGAGGGGTATCCCCTGATAATATATTGAGCAGCAAATATCTTCAGATAACTATGAACAATATAAATTTCACAAGAGGAACGGCAGCTATTTTTAATTTTAATCGGGGAATCCCTTGTTACAAAGCTAAAATCAAAATCCTTATGAAGGTTCCTTCCCTTTTGGATAAAAGCAAGGACGTTTGAGATGTAAAGTTTTTTGGCCTAAATTGTTAGGCTATAGAGTTCCTTTTGGCTGAAAACAAGACCTTTTGAAATAGGGTTTTTTTTTCTTAAATTGTAAGGTTATAGGCTGGCTTTTGGCTAAAAACGAGGACTTTCGAAATTGAGATTTTTTTGGTCCAAAATTGTTAGGTTTTATAATTACTTTTGGCTGGAAGCAAGGCTTGTTGAGATGTAAAGTTTTTTGGCCTAAATTGTAAGGTAATAGCCTTGCTTTTTGGATGAAACAAGTCATTTCTAAATTGGAATTTTTTGGCCTAAATTGTAAGGTTATAGTGTTCCTCGTTGTATGAAAACGAGGCTTTTCGAAATTGGAGAGTTTAGGATAAATAGTAAGGCTATAGCAATTTTTGGCTGAAAGAGAGGTTTTTTGAAATTATAATTTTTTTGGTCTGAGTTGTAATGTTTTTGCTGAAAACGAGGCATTTCAAATCTGGTTTGATTTTTGGTCTAATTGGTAAGGCTATAGTCTCATTGGCTGAAAACGAGCCTATTTTTAAAATTGGAATTTTTTGGCCTAAATTGTAAGGTTATAGCTTTGCTTTTTGGCTAATAACGAGGACTTTCGATATTGAAATTTTTTGGCCGAAGTGTTAGGTTATGTAATTAATTTTTGGCTGAAAACGAGGCCTTTTGAAATTGGATTTTCTTACCTAAATTGAAATTGTATAGCCTTGCTTTCTGGTTGAAAATGAGACCTTTCGAAATTGAGGCTTTTTTGCCTAAATTGTAAGTTGTAAAAATTGTAAAAATGTAAAGTGCAAAAATTTGGCCTAAATTGTAAAAAGCCTTGCTTTTGGCAAAAAATAAGACCTTGCGAACTTTGAATTTCATTGGCCTAAATTGCATGCCTATAGCATTGCCTTTTGGATAAAAACAGGGATGTTTGAGATGTTAAGTTTTTTGTCCTAAATTGTTAATTTATAGAATTCCTTTTTTTGACTGAAAGCAAGGCCTTTCAAAATTGGAATTTTTTAGGCCTAAATTGCAAGGTCTTCCCCATTGCATGAAAACGAGGCTTTTTGAAATTGCAAATTTTATGCTAAATGGGAAGGCTATAGACCTTTTGAAATTCCCCCATTGCATGAAAACTAGGCGTTTTGAAATTGAAAATTTTAGGCTAAATGGTAAGGCTATAGACCTTTTGAAATTAGAACGTTTTTGGTCCGAGTTGTAATGTTTTTGCTGAAAACGAGGCATTTCGAAACTGGCTTGATTTTTGGTTAAAATGGTTAGGTCGGTCAGAAAGGTTATAGCCTTGCTTTTCGGTTAAAAACAGGGACTTTCGAAATTGGAACTTTTTGGCCTAAATTGTAAGGTTATAGCCTTGCTTTTTTGATGAAAACAAAGACTTTCGAGATGTAATGTTTTTGGCCTAAATTGTAAGGTAATAACTTTACTTTTGGCTGAAAACGGGCATATTTCCATTTCAAAGATTTTTTGCTGGAATGGTAAAGTTATAGACTTATTATTGGTTGAAAACGGGCCTATTTTAAATCTAAAGATATTTGGTCTAAATTGTAAGGTTATAGCCTTGGATTTTGGCTGAAAACAAGACGTTTCGAAATTGGAAATTATTCGGTCAAAATGGTAAGGCTAAAGCCCTCCTTTCTGGCAGAAAGCGAGGCCTTTCGAAATTAGAAGTTGCTTTTGCTTTTGCTAAAAACGAGGCTTCTTCAAATTGGAAGTTTTTCGGCTAAAATGGTAAGGTTATAGCCTTGCTTTTTTGCTGAAAACAAGAGTTTCGAAAGTGCGCTTGCGGTTTTCTCTATTAGATAAAATAAGGCTATGTTAAATATTGCCATCGGGTTACAAGCGGTTTTGTGGTTTCTTCCCAATTTTCCTGCGGTTTGTCGGTTTCTGGAAGCCTCCTCCAGTAGGGTGAGTAATAATGTAAAAAAATGATTTCGAGAATTAAATTATATAAATAAAGGATCAATTAGAAAGACAATATTGTTGCAATTCATTATTTCATTTCTAGGAAAAATCATGTGAGAAAATAAACAAAATAGAGTTAAGTAAAAAATTCATAATGTACTGCAGAACAGAAAATACAAAATTAACAAACATATCAGTTCGGCCCATTTTCTTTTCAGCATTCAAGAGACCAATATTTATCACCGCAAATTTTAGAAGTTATTATATTTTTTAAGACATTAGAAAAGTGTTATCGTTCACAGGGAAATTACGCCCGATATTTTCAGAGAATTAGAACAGCTCTGGAGGAGAAACTGGAAATCAATTTCCAGGCACAGTAACAAATGGTATTAATGCTGTTGTTGATATTACTATCATATGTCTTTGACGTGAACATAAACCCTTCTGCTCGCTCGTTTTGGATAAGATTAAATGTATCAATATTATCCAATGAAAGTGCAAATTCTTGAAAACCATGGACAAACGTTCAGCAAAAGTCATTCTTACATTATACCGGATGTCCCAAAAAGACCAAGGATTTGATCGAGTCTACCAACAAATGATTACCTACGAAACGTGTTTAATGTTATTCGTTAATAGTTAAATATGCCTTTTCGCCATTTTTGGTGTTTTGTGAGTCGAGATATACATCTTCAAGGTTGAAAGGGTGCGTCATATTCAAACCAAAGCTTTGCAAAATGGTTCAAGGGACACCTTTGATACGGAGGGATTCTGATATTCATTTATCATTTTGTAATTTTTGATTTAAAATTTGGAAGGTAAATTGAGGCAGAACTTTATATTGATTTCAGATATTTCAATGTAAGTTTATCTCAAAACTTAAGTTGGCTTACATGTACTACCAACTTAAAATAAAACTTTCATAACATTGGTCTGTTTAGGATGAAAGGGTTAAGAAATAAACTTAGGGTGTGAAAGGGTTAAGTTAAGATTTAAATAATACAATCAATTGCCATTTTTTCGCAATTGAGTATCGCAACAATAGTGATGCGCTGAACAGAAGCTGCCATTTTGCTTGAATTCAAGATTACGGTGATTCCCAAAAATTAAAGACCTTCCTTAGGCCATTCGGAAAAAGCTCTGGTTTGCGGGTGATACACAATTCAAACTTTCAAAATGAATGTCTTAACTAAAAATGTCAAATATAATATATAATCTATTTGATAAAGTTAAGTACCAAGTTAACTGACTCGTTAAGCTTTACTTTTCTGAGTCCTATGGACTGCATGCTTTTTCTATATATATTGCAATAATTAATAAGCATTTATGAATAAAATTGAATTGCAAACACATTTTGCAGTCTTTAGCCTTGTTTGGGACACCTGGCTGCATTTCTTTTAGTGATTCTATTTGTAAGCAGGCATTATTTATTTGAAAAAAACATTTTTAAAGATTAAACCCATTATTAATTATATACTAAACAAAATACCCCAAAAATACAGTTTACTAAAAAATAAATGAAAACGCTTGATGATCATAAACCATGGTCTGTAGTCAATAAAAGTGTTCTCCATTACAACTTGCTATGTTCTCCATTACACCTTGATATGTTCTCCATTACACATTAAAGAGCTTCTTGATAGTGTATCCCTATTAAAATTAAAATTAAACTGATATCATTTTTCGACAGTAAAAAACAATTGCATATCAGCATCTGTAAAATTCTTCAATTTTTTCAATATTTTCCAGCGATTAATAAATTGTGTTCTTTAAAAGTTTTAGATATGAAAAAGTCAATGGTTTGGTAGACTATATATAGATATATATATATATAAAATATATGTCTAAATATAATTCATTAGTTTATGAATATCCTACTAGTTTATGAAAAGTAACTACGCTCATTTATTTAAATGCTAGCATAATAATAAGTCATAAAAATGTATATAATTAAAGAATAATAATTTACCGGCATTGAATACATCAGAAGAGCAATGAACAAAAATAAGATGATGAAAATCAAAAATCCAATGATGTACCACTTGTAACGTTTCCATAAAATATATTTCAAAGACTTCCATGGTGACATAAACCAATTGAATGATGTAGCAGGACGACTATGATAGACAAAATTATACAAATAATCAATACATACAATAATAACAATGATAAAAATAGCAATGATAATAATAATAATAAAAACCCAAAAGTAAAGAAAAGTTATGTTGAGTTGTTAAGGCAGAAATAAGATATACATACATATATATACATATTTACACATACATATTTTGTAAAGAATTGGGTGCAAAAACAAGACTTTATGCTCAGCACACTTAGGCCTTTTAAACCATTTTCTCTTCAGAGTGACTAAAGTTTAAGATTCAGAGTAGAAATGTGCTGAACATAAAGTATAGATATATTCAAACTTTCCCAGTGCTCACCCTTCACATATTAAGCAAAATATTCCTTTTACCGTAGCAAAACGAATTATCGTTTTTGTTACCCTGATAAAGGCGAAATTCGTCTAGAAGAACTGAAAAATTGGCTTTTAGACTGTGATTACCCACTTCAGATAATTAACAGATCATTCCGTAATGAAAAACTCCAAGGCCCTGCTCCACAAAGATCTAAAGATGTCAGTCCGCTGGTTACAACAAACAATCCACAGCTACGTTTCAATACGATGATAAAAACGATCTCAAACCCTCAAACGAACACACAGGACAAAATAAATTTCGTTTGAAAGCTTTATGACGCTGTACTTTCTTTCAAAATCTACACTCTGATGAGGATTTCAATCTGAAAGGCCTAAGTGTGTGAAACTTGTGATTTTTTGTCATTCAAACTTCTATAATATATTGATTGTTGTTAAATATTTTTTACAACATATTCATATATTTCCATATATATTTGGTACGTAGATTAACTAATATATAGGTAAAAAAAATCGATGACAGAAAACACAAAGATTAATAGCACACTGAGGCTTTTCAGGCTTGTGCCCTCTTCCGAGTGTGACTATAACAGACTTCAGAGTATGACTTCAGAGTATGACTGTAACAAACATTAACATGTTATATATATATGTTGAAATGGTACAAACTTTGGTTCCTCAAGTTTAGGGTTCATATTTGGTTCCTCGCGTCCTTTGCCAGCTGGTTTAGCAACTGCTTCTTCCTCTGAAACAATTTCCAGTGTCATTTCAACCTTTCCCGTCAGGGTTCTCGTTTCTCCTTCCTCGACAAATAAAGGCCACCAACCATTGCAACGCTTCATTTGAAACAAATCAACAAATTCTACTTTAGAATTTCCGGCTTGCGTATCCATTCGCGGTATTTGCTCAACAGTGCAATTTTTTGAAGACTTGGCTGGTTTTGGAAGATGATCAAGGGTCAACGTAACAGTACCTACAAGAAGGAACTCAATCAACTTATTATTTGTATATCAGCAGACAGCTAAGGGTCAACGTAACAGTACCTATAAAAAGAAACTCAATCAACATATTATTTTTTTGTCAGCAGACAACCAAGGGTCAAAGTAACAGTACCTATAAGAAGAAACTCAATCAACTTAATAGTTTTATGTCAGCAGACAACGAAGGGTCAACGTAACAGTACCTTTATGAAGAAACTCAATCAACTTAATATTTTTATGTCAGCAGACAACTAAGGGTCAACGTAACAGTACCTATAAGAAGAAACTCAATCAACTTATTATTTGTATATCAGCAGACAAATAAGTGTCAACGTAACAGTACCTATAAGAAGAAACTCAATCAACTTAATAGTTTTATGTCGGCAGACAAATAAGTGTCAACGTAACAGTACCTTTATGAAGAAACTCAATCAACTTAATATTTTTATATCAGCAGACAACTAAGGGTCAACGTGACAGTACCTATAAGAAGAAACTCAATCAACTTAATAGTTTTATGTCAGCAGACAACTAAGGGTCAAAGTAACAGTACCTATATGAAGAAACTCAATCAACTTAATATTTTTATATCAGCAGACAAATAAGGGTCAAAGTAACAGTACCTATAAGAAGGAACTCAATCAACTTATTATTTGTATATCAGCAGACAACTAAGGGTCAACGTAACAGTACCTATAAAAAGAAACTCAATCAACATATTATTTTTTTGTCAGCAGACAACTAAGGGTCAAAGTAACAGTACCAATAAGAAGAAACTCAATCAACTTAATAGTTTTATGTCAGCAGACAAATAAGTGTCAACGTAACAGTACCTATATGAAGAAACTCAATCAACTTAATATTTTTATGTCAGCAGACACCAAGGGTCAACTTGACAGTACCTATAAGAAGAAACTCAATTAACGTGATATTTTTATGTTAGCAGAGAGCTAAATCTACTTTTTTCAGTCATCTTGTAAACATTTTCACAGGGAAAGGGTTTTATTTGACCAATTTTCTTTTAATTAAAGTACCATTGTACACGCAAACATTTTTTTAACAACAAATATTGCAAAAACAACTTTCAAACATATTTTGTAGATGTTCAAGGCTTTCGGATGATTAAAATTTCAGACACAAGTTGTCTGAACATCGGTATGCAAGTCGTAACTGTGGTTTTCAGAGGATTTTCAAAACTTAAAAAGGCTTGGCAGTGCTGTATGAAGCAATATTATCACATGCTCTTGTGAATTGTTCTGTCTGCATTATTGGCCTTGAAGAGGTAACTAAATGAGCTCTGTGGTTTGAGTTTCTATATATTTGCATCAGCAGTTGTTTTGTTTGGGTTACATGTTTCAAAAATGTCACTAAATCCTTTCTTCTCATCACATGGTGTCCTCCAAAAAATCTGGTGTAAAATTTCAAATCTCTTCTGATTGTTGTTTAGCAGGGAATATTTTGGCAACAGTCTTTCCAGAATCATCCAAACAGCTTCTTTATTGTGTCCTTCTCCTTACTTAGTCCTTCCTCTTCTTCCTCCTTTCTCTTCTCGCTCGACGTTTGGCGATGGGCAGCTGTCCTCCCAGAAGAGATAGAAAAATCAGCTCTATGAATTGCAGATATCCATCTCATCTTTCTTTCAGTTATGAGCTCTCTATTTACTGAACCCCCCTTCGCTTGTGATGAAAACGTCAGAAACTCGGAAAAAAGTAACTAAGAATAACGTAGGCAAATAATAATGTTTTCTTCCCGCTGCAGCTTTTCTACTGCTCTCATATCCTGTTTTCTTTCTACTTTTTCTGATTTCTTCCAAATTTGAAAACCAAACGCATACCACGATTCTTGTTTCGAAACTTTCAACTCTGAATCGAAAAATCGGCTAAATTCAGCTAAATTCAGCTAAATTCTGGTGATTATAAAGCTGTCATATACGTTTCTGTAGTGGTTTTGTACATGTGCGCGATAAAAGTGGTACACCAACATGGCGGATAGCAACTGTTGTAAAATGTGTGATGACGTAGGTGAAAACGCTCTATAGATGGGCAAAATCGTGTCAACGGATCATTTAACGAGCCAAAACATTATTGTTATTAAATTACAGATGACAAAAGCATGTAGTTTGTCCAACAACCCAAACAATTATGATAGAGAATAACAAAGCAAATGTTATCCACAATAAAAATTTCCCAACTATGAATATATATATATATATATAAATTTACGGGATACTCTAAATAAATACTAACCTAAAAAGTCGTCACTAGAGAATTTGTCATTATCCCATACTTGAATAATGAAGCAAGGAGGTAGGCGTTCCTCAGATTCGTCCAAACTCCAGAAATGTTCCTGCACATTAAAAATAAAATCTGCTACAAAAAGCTCAAACTACATCTTTTGGTATTTTGTATTAAATTTAATGATTTTCAACAAAAGCTTAATTGAAAAAACTAAGGCAAAGTTAATTTTGTGATTCTACAATCGACATGTATTCAAAATGTATTCAAAGCAAACAAATGCTTTAAAATGACGCGTAGCGATAATAAGTTAATTGTTGAGCGAAGCTAATCTGATTAAAAGCAAATTGATGGTATGAATAGAGAAATTGAAACAATATTATTGATGGTAACAACAAAAATTTAACAAATGACAACAATGTTTACAAAGTAACAACATTTATAAACAACATATATTTACAAGCAAGTTACGAATTCCTTTGCGATTAGCATTTATTTATATACAGTTTATATATTTATTTAGTATACCATATTTAAAAAAAATGTCTAATTTGATTCATACCTTTTCCCGCACTATCATAACTTTTTCCGCAGGCATGTACATGAATGGGAATACTTTTCTCCAGTTAAAATTGCCTTCGCCATTCAATGATCGGTAATGAATATCAGTTTTCTGCACATCTTCAATTCCCTCAAGCCAACCTTTCATGTAGATATCACTCATTTCTTCCCCCATAATGTTTGTTTCGTCCATTACGACATCGCTTGTATTCCAAATAATGACCCGTAACTCAAATCTGGATGAAAAAATGGCTAAAAAATCCTTTTGGATACTTTCAAGAAAATATCTAAAATTTCACATGAATTAACTACACAATCAAATTAAGATTAATCAAGACTGCTATACGAAATAGGAAATGCTATTTTCATCAACAATTTAAAACCAACATTAAACAAACATGTGCAGCCGTTTTATAGAGAAAGCGCAAATGAATACGAGAAAAACAATAAACGAGGGGGAGGGGGGTAATGTGGTTAAAGAAAAAGAAAAGCTCGTGAAAAGGTTTCTGTTTTGAACTGAAAGATTGGCATGATTGATTGACATGTTCACACATCAAGTTACAGTAAAACGAAACGGTTTTGGGTTGTTATTTTCCCATTTTCCTCGTAAACAGTTGTCAAGGGGCAATATGAAAGCATACAAACTTTCACGGAACCTCGAAAATATGATAGGGGCATTCCATATCGAGTGGGACCAAGTAATGGACACAAATGTCATTGACTTCCATGAAAATTCCCTTCCGTCATGACAATGATAAGATAATTTGAGCTTCATAACTCGACCGGACTCAGAGTTACGGCCAATCAAAGTTTTAACCTTTGTGGCCACTCCGTAAACCCTTAAATTAGCTAACTCTGGCTGTGCTTGTCCTATCACCATGCAGTTTGTGTCTTTTGAAAGCTTTCTGTTCAGATATGTCATTTCTTCCATAATATGCCTGTTATCAAAGCGAACATGAAGAAACCTTATTCAAAAACTTTGACCTTTGGCCCTGCCCAGTTGTTATTTGTAAAAACAAAATAAAAAAGTTAAAATGCTAGAACAAACCTTACTGCATCATTTCTGAAAATGTAGGAGTGGGACATCCCCTGGATTAGTCACTGTGGTCAATTAAACATACCTAGGTCAATTCCAGAATGTTACTTGACAAGGATTTGATGGCCCATTTTGATGTTTCTGTGTTTATATGTATGCATACTACTGTAGTGCAAAACTAATTAAACTAAGCATTTAACTAATTTAAACAATCTAAGCATTTTATTCTACCAAAACCCTCCCTGATGTCAACAAAATGATTGTCTTTAACTTCTGGAAATATGTATAATGAACTAGGTTAGTGAGGGTGAAAAATCTATTGAAACTTTGTGAGTTCCAGGCAGTAGTTCGTTGACATAGGAATCCATAATTTTTGGTTCTACGCTTCAGTAATGTAACCTAAATGCCTCCAAGTTCCAGCTACTGAGCTGAATTTTTTACTTCTGAAACGATCTTGCTTGAAATGCTTTGAGCGCCAGCAATAGTCTTGGCCAGAGCAAATATACTCAAAGAATTCCCCCTTCACTTTCCACTGTGCTGTTCTCACAATTTCAGTCTCGTCAATAACGTCAGTAGGATTAGGATCCAGTCTAGTTTGATGGTATTTAGTTTCTCAGCTAAATTAGCAAGGAATTCCTTGGTTGGGTGAACCGTTGTCTCCATATTTCATCAATCAGTTGTAGTCCACTGCCTGTATATATCTCACCTATCCCAGCCACTTTAAAGGAACGTTCCCGCACTTTGCATAGTGGCTCCTTTTTGTGCACAAAGAACACAACCATGAGTACATCATGGGAGTTATGGGTTGCACATCATTATAGCCATTGTAAGGCTGTAGTAAAGCAAGGGAGCTTCCTTGTTGCTTGTTACCGTAGCAATTCCTGAATTTGGTCTGTACCTCGTCTGATGGAGCAAGAAATCCATTAATCCACAATTCTATCAAAACCCACAGGCACCCCCAATCAAAAGAATTTTCAGAAATGGAAGATGCAGAAAAAATAGTTCAGTCCCTCGTCACAAAGTGTGAGGAAATGGACAGCAGAAGTGAAAGGATAACAATTTTTGCACCAACATGGGGCCGTAAGAAGATGATATCAAAGTTTGGCTGTTCAAATAGAATGGCAACATAAGCAAAGCATCTTGCTATAGAAAAGGGCATTATTTCAACCCTAAATCCAAAAATCGGCAAAGCTTTGGAAGATGATACAGCGGAGGTTGTTAGGGCGTTTTATCACCATGACGATATTAGTAGAACAATGCCAGGAAAGAAAGACTACTTAAGAGTCAATGTTCGCGGAGAGAAAGTTGAATACAAAAACGACTCATTCTTGCTAACCTTGAGGAAGTCTATGCACAGTTTAAGCAGAAGTATCTAGATAAGAGAATAGGCTTTTCTAAATTTGCCATGTTGCGTCCAAAAGAGTATGTTCTTGCAGGGGCTAGTGGCACTCATCAAGTATGCGTCTGCACTATACACAATAATGTGAAGCTTATAATGATAAATTAAAAAATGGCTATAATAACAAGCAACGAGGAAGTTCCATTGCTTCACTATAGCCATGCAATGGCTAAAATGATGTGCAATGCATCACGTCCTTCATGCCATTTAGAGTTATGTTCTTGTTGCCGAGGAAATAAACTACTATGTGAAATGCTGGAACGTTGCTTTGAAGGGGCAGGGATAGATGAGATAGAATTTAAGCAGTGGACAACAACCCATTGATCAAATATGGAGACAATGATTCAGCCTACAGATGAATTTCTTGATAATGTTGTTGAGAAACTAGATGTCCTCAAGCGACATGATTTTATCGCAAAGCAGCAAGCAACATACCTGAATGAAAGGAAAGAAAATTTAATAGAGAATTCCTTGTCATTAAAGACTTTACGTCGTCGGAGAACTTTACTTATGTTTGCCAAGATGCTGCCCAATCCTTCCATTGGAACAATAGCAGTGCTACTCTCCAGCCATTTGTATATTACTACAAACAAGAAGACAAGGTCCTCCATGGAAATCTTATCATCATTTCAGACTGCGGCACACATGATACTGTTGCAGTGCACTGCTGTATAAGGTATCTTGTGAATCATTTGAGAGAAAATTACAATGTCCTGCAAAACATAGTCTACTTTTAAGATGGCTTAAAAAGAATTTAAAAGAATCAAGAACTTAAAAAACTTTCTCAATTTTTTCTATCACGAGAAGGATTTTAATGTACCAGCAGAGTGGCATTTCTTTGCCACTAGTCCTGGCCATGGACCATCTGATGATACTGGAGGAACTTAAAAGAGAGAGGGACCTAGGGCAAGCCTTCAACGGCCTTTCCAAGACCAGATCCTAACTCCATTACAGCTATTCAAGTTTGTAACTAGTAGTTTGTCTGGCCTTGAGACCGAGTTTGTGACAAAAGCACAGCTGGAAAGAAAAGGTGCAATTTCTAGCGAACAGATTTGCTTTGGCCAAGACTATCGCTGGCACACAAAGGCTCCATGCATTTTTACCAGTCTCCAAAACTAAATTACAAGTAAGCGAATACAGCAACAGCACTTCAAGTATGGTCGTTTCAGCTGTGAAAAATTCAGTGAAGGAACTGGAACTTGGAGCAATTCAAGGCTACATTGCTGTAGAATATAACCAAAAATAGTGGGTGGCCTATGTCCATGAATTACGCCCAGGAAGATTCTGTAAATTTCCTTCATCCACATGGACCTGGTCCTTCGTATGTATTTCCGGAGTATGCATATGTATGCATATAAATGAACATGGAAACATTAAAATGGATAATTTCATCATAACAAATCCCTGTTAACTAACATTCTGTAAGTGACCTAGGTGTGTTTAATTGGTGATTGTGACTAATCCCATGGATGTCCCACTCCTAAATTTTCAGAAATGATGCAGTAAGTGTTGTTCTAACATTCTAACAAAAAAATTATCTTCTCAAATGACGACTGGGCAGGGTCAAAGTTTAAAATTTTTGAATGAGATTTGTTCATGTTAGCTTGAGTACTAGGCAAATTTTGATAGCAGAAATGATAATTTCAAATGACACAAACTGCATGGTGATAGGACAAGTACAGCCAGAGTTAGCTAATTTAAGGGTTTACGGAGTGGCCGCAAAGGTCAAAACTTTGATTGGACGTAATTAATCAGATTTTTTCAATTAAAAAATTTTTCTTGCATATAGCATCCATAGTTTTACCTATGTATAGATTTTTAGAGAAATCTGAGAAATGGATGTCCAGAATTGTGTATTTTTGGCCCCACTTGACATGGAATGTCCCGATTGTAAGTACTTTAATCTGGATCGTTGAAATGAGGCTTTAACAGTATTTACGATTTTCGAAGACCAAAATACGAGGTGGAAATTTTAAGTCCAGAAATCTCCCTGCAATTTTATGAGTCGTAGTATTGCCTTACATAGCTACGATGATTGTAATAGTCTGATAGTTTCCTATTCGCAACAACATATCATTTCTCCCCAACTAATATAGCCGCATCGGTTTTGTCGTTGGTCTCGTGATATGTCGATTGCACAAAATTTTGGGTCTGCCAAAAATATCTGGCATTAACCCTTATTCCCAATTGCGTGAAGTACACCCTGGGAGTTTTCATCAGCACACACGAATTACTTCACGGCACCAATATTCCCAGTTCCCACCTATAACCACCTGATGGCAGCACCTTCCTTGATTGCGTTAACAATGAGTATAGTTATTACTTGCTACTCAAGATGGCAGGGGGAAAAATGTTTCATAACAACATACTTCTTTGGTTGTCTTGGTGCAACATTAACGGCTGGTCCAGGAGCACCAAGGAATTTCGGAAAAATATCGACCCATAGCTCAACTTGACCCTGTTAAAATAAGTTTCATATACATGTATACATCAAGAAACTTAAATTTTTTAATATTTCAAATCGTGAAATTACATTTTTGTTATTATGCAAAACATCAATCATTATTTTTGAAACAAAATTAAACATATAATTATCATAAATTTGTTTGAAAGACAAATTTTGCTAAATTTTCATGTTATCATATATTTTAGACAATAGATCTAGACAATATTATGGGTTCTGAACTACAACAGGAAACTTCGATAAAATTACTTGGGAAACTCAAATTAACAAACTCAGCCCAGCTGTTAAAAGTCTTTCCAATTTCAAACTGTTTTGTACCTGACTGAAATCGAATTTTATTAACAAATATTATAAATTGTCACAAACTATATATACATACATACATACATTTATATACATTCTTTTTATATATCGTCAAATTTAAAAATTGTAAACATTTTGCTCTATCTTATGTAGTTGCGTCCTTTTCGTTATTGTTCAAAATATAGATATATATGCTTTTATGGACAGTCAATATTAGTTTTATTTCCTACTATAATTTAGCGGCCCAAGCTAGATAGCCTCCGGTTTTTCTTGGGTCGTATAGAATACGATTTTTTTAGATAACCTACAATTGTAATGTATTCTATAAACAAATTGAAATGATATGCTACGATGCTATGATGCTATGATACTATGATACTATGATGCTATGATGCTATGATACTATGGTGCTATGATATATGGTATATGGTATGATATATGATATAATCTTTTATGTTATTTTACATTTTAATTTATGGTTAAGCTGTGCATTTCTTGGGTCGTTTAGAATACATTTTATTTTTTTTTCCCATTTATAATATATATACCCATTGCAGCAGTTAATGGCAATCTACGAATAAATAAATTGAATTGCTCAATTCAATTTAGCTCAATGCTTGATTGAAATGATCACTCACTTGTTCAATGCTTGGTTGAAGTGGATTGTAAATAGACCTCGTTTCAATGTGCTCTGGAACTAAAGTTTGCATGTTGAGAACATGAAGGGCAAGTCTTTGTTCAGCTGGTCCAAGATGTGGATGAATTATCATACCTTCCTCTGTAAAGTAAATCGATTTAACTTATATATACATATACATTGAAGAAATATGTAAATATATTTAAGTCTTCCAAATCATTTACAGATCCAGCAATACAATTTATCAAAACTTAAATCAAATACATCAACACAATTTACAAAAAAAAACTTGTATGCATCTAAGAGCAAGGTTTAAATATCAATAAAAATTTAGAAGGTAAAATTACCAAAGTCCTCAAGCTTGTAAATTTTGCTTTCAAGGACTAGCTGCGAATTGCTAAGATACTGAGGCTTTGCAATATTATTCCTTTCGCACCATCGTTCCAAGTGTTCCTTGGGACTTTTTACATCACGCCATTGGAATGTTCCTGATCTATAAATTATTAAAATAGATATATGTTGTCACACTACTAGCTTCAAAACAGTTGAAAGGTAATGACATTAAAGCTAATGTTAAACAAACCAACACAACATCAACGACAAAAACAACTGCAGTACAACCACATGTGTGTAGCTGTGGCAATGTGTATAATGGTAGCTGTGGCAATACGCATAATGGTAGCTGTAGCAATGCACATAATAATCATCATCATCATCCTTCGGCCACCATACGGGTGGTCGGAACTCCCATGACAATCCCTTTCCACACAGCTCTGTCCTGCATTGCTGTTCCCAGATCCCTAATGTCTAACCCGGAGTCTCGTGCTATGGTATCTGGGAAAGTCAATTTTCGGGAGTAGACACTTCCAGTTGGATGCCATAGGAGAAGAGATGAGATGAGATGATCCTGTTTTTGGCGCGGCAACAGTGGCCAGCAAACTGGAGACAAATTTTTTTCAATTTGAGCGATATTGGGCCCAGGTCTCCGTATATGTGGCATAAGATCTCCAGCTGATATTTTGGATTCTCCTGAGCAGATTTGTTTAGGCTCCATCTAGCCGCCTTTCAAGGCGAACAGACAAGGTCCAAGTTTCAGAACCATACAAGAGGATAGATTCGATTAGAGTTTGGAATGTTTGGATCTTTAGGATGGAAGGGAGATTTGAACACCAAATCGATTTGCAAAAAATGCTTTATGCATAAGATGCAAATACTTACGTATGGTAGCTGTGGCAATGCACATAATGCTCTATGCATAAGATGCAAATCAATTCAATTTCAATTCAAGTTTATTCGCAGAATACAATCCTAATACATGACATTGATATCCTGTATTGATAACTGTGGCAATCCACATAATAATCTATGCATAAGATGCAAATACTCACGTTTGGTAGCTGTGGGAATCCACATAATGTTCTATGCATAAGTTGCAAATACTTACGTATGGTAGCTGTGGCAATCCACACAATGCATAAGTTGCAAATACTCACGTATGGTAACTGTGACAATCCACATAATGCTCTATGCATAAGATGCAAATACTTACGTATGGTAGCTGTGGCAATCCACATAATGCTCTATGCATAAGATGCAAATCAATTCAATTTCAATTCAAGTTTATTCGCAGAATACAATCCTAATAC
>JAYJMH010036432.1:0-40626 GCA_036873815.1 Phacellophora camtschatica
CCCCCCCCCCCCCCCCCCCCCCCCCCCCCCCCCCCCCCCCCCCCCCCCCCCCAAAACACTAAGAACGATTGAAACATACCAAAATATGGTCTATTGATGGTTGGTAGATTTCAAAAAGATAATTTCCAAGATCCAGAGACTGGAGCATTTCTAGAATAAACTATTTTTAAAAATATTTAAATTTGCTTAATTGTTTGAAAGAAAATTGTTTCGATGCAAAACAAACAAGAAACTTTATACTAAGTGTTTCATTCTTGATCCATTGCGTTCCATGTACATTATACTAAATCAAAATAATAAGAAAACCTAATTAAACAAAATATAAATAGAACATGGATTATAATCTGTAGTTATTGAAGGGCGATTAGCCATTCAAGACCTTACACTTTTTACATCTCATGGTTTGGATCATTATACTAATTTTTAAACCAATTCAATTACAGTTGAACAATGTTTGTTTCAAAAACAGATATTTCAAAAACAAAATTTTGCAAAATAAGATCAATAGTAGATTTTAAAATTGACAAACAAAGTCTTCATTCGGAAATTTATCATTATCGAAAACAATCGTGATCAAATAACGTGTTTAAAAAGACTTACTTCAACCAAATCGAGATGTTGTTCGACAATAATTCGCGAATCTGTAAGAATAGAACCGTGAAAATAAGAAGTAATAAATGAAAAATACGATTCAAAGACTTTCCTTGTTCGAAGTGAAAAATTGCAGATGATTTGCAAAATCTCAACTTAACATGAATAAATTTTTACTTATTTATATATTCCATTAAACAATATGTTATAATTTATATAAATTGTTCATGTAATATTGGGTGAACATCAGATTCGATAACGAGGTTAGGCCAATCGGTAAAAATCAGATCAATACAGGATTTAGAAGACCAAGGTTGTTATTGGTCCCTAATTCTTTTCAATATCATTTTCCCACCATTGGTTTGACGGGCAGTTGAAATCACCGGTGATAACAACACAGAAGGGATTTTCAGCATGAATTTTAGGTAGGATAAACTCAAAATTTATTGTGAAGTTATCGAATTCCCTCTGGTCCTGACTTGGGCTGCGATGAACTATAATGAAAAAGTATTTTTTCTTTTATAATTGAATCTCAAAAACAACGCATTCAGGAAGATTGAGAAATGATTTGCAATATCTGTAAAGATTCAAAAAACAAAACGCTGCCACATTCTAATGAGCTTTGATTAGTGAAAGTTTGGAGGTAGGTATTTATTTACTAAAAAATATCTCAGAGAACAAAATTAAATGTTGCTATAATCTCTCATTTGAAAAAAAGAGACTATGCCGGGTGGACAAAAGACGTTCCGCCGTTTGATAAGTTTTCTGAAAATTCTCTAATTTTTAATTATTCACTTTATTTTCAGTTGGTTTGGTTGCATAATTTTTTTTATAGCAACTACTGATAATTCATACCAACTATTAACTACACAATAATAAATGATATAATACAATATAATACGGAACTAGATAGTTATAATACACTAATTAAATAAAACATAAGTTCTTTATGAAACCTAAGTGCATATTCTACAAGTACAAGCTGATATGTTCATCTTAGGATTTTTTCTTTAAATTTGTTGATGTTGTTTTCTTATTTCGTACTTTGCGGTATGCTATTCCATATTTGGCTACATTTATATGAAAACGTGTTAAGACAGTAAATTACTGTATTTAGTTTTCTAATTTGAAACGTATCGTTACGCTAGTCGTATGTGGTTTCGGAAAAGTTAGAGTTAGAGATTTTTATTTGTTGCAAGAGTAGCAAGTTTTTGGATGTTTTTCTGATGCACAATAGTGGATTTATCAGGTTGCAGGAGTTCTATGAATGTTGAGCTATTCTGAGAGCTCTCTCGTGTATTCGATTAATCATATTATTACTATGACGACTGCAGCACATCCAGATGAGTGAACAGTAGTTGAATTAGCTTATGATAAAAGTTCTAAATAAAAGTTTCCTTTTGTTTTCATTCATCTATCTTTGTCAATAGGCCATAAAAATAACGCAGAAAGATGTCTGAAAGATGAACTTAGATTTAGAGACATGACTCAACCTTCAGGAATGATTTTAAGGCACCCAAATAAGAAAAATAAGTCGATCAGACAAATGTGAAGTGTAAAAGTATGCTAATTCAAAACAAAAGCTAAACACGTTTGATTGGCCTTTTACACTTTGCATCTGTCTGATCGACTTCACGCGGCAATTCATAGAATGGACTTTCCAGAACGTTTTCAATTTATTTCGAAATCCAAAGAAACACATTATTTCTATTTTCGTTATTTCGGTGCCTTAGAATTTTCAAAAGGTCGAGTGATGTTTTTGCGAGTGGTTTCATTCTGGCATCTAGCCAAGAGCATCAACAACAGGGTGCCTTTAATACATACCAGTATCATCTTGAAAGCTGCTTTGAAAGAACACGTATTTTGACCTTGGAGAAAACAAATAAATAAAGTTGTTGAATAAATAAAATTGTATTGCTTTTATAAATAGCACCACATTGAGTATAAACATAGTCCACTCACAAGGATCGTGCATATGCAAATATATGAACAGCATGAAGCAAAACCACTACCAAGAACATTGCGTGGCACTTCAAATTAGGGAGGTTTAAATCCAAAACGAGCACGAGTATGACATGTAAAAACAATAAAATCTAAAGAATAAGCTTGTGAGAAATGTTGTTCCCATGGGGCATCAGAATGTTGTGCTTTTCAAATCTGAAACGTGAAATTTTTCGTTGAAGCTGAAGAATTGTTTTTGGTTTATTTATACGGCAGCGAGAAGGCCTCATCTTGGAAGAACCTTTGACATTGCAAAAATTGAATATAAGGTTTACAAATAAAGCCATTTCTTTTGCTAAATCTCCTTTTGGAGTGCATTTTTCAACCTCGTACTCGTCCTCGTTCAGAATCTAAACCTCCCTATTGTTTATTAAATAATTTGAATTGTATGGAGTCTTTGGCCATTGTTCAGGAATGGTTAGCAAAACAAGTAAACAAAGAAAGACAAAAAAGAGAACTGAATACTATAATAAACAAACTGAATTTTAGTGAAAATGACTTTTAAAAGTTAAAAAAATACACAACTTCAGTGATTGTTTTCATCGATGAAAATAAACTATAATAATACTACTAAGTGATAACATAAAAATATAAATCAGAACAAGGGGTAATTTTGTAAAGCAAAAATTTCCTGGATGGTTTTCAGATGATCTAAACATGTATTTTAATTACATACTTTTGCTGTTTTTCTTCAGAAACCTGGCACTGGGCTTGTCTCAAATGCAAAATAGATGAACCTGAAGATGACAAATATTGATCCCATTAAAATATTTTTAAAATTTACAAACAGAAAAAACCGAAGAATAAAACTTTAATCACTTTTGAGTTGCTTTAAAAGCCCGTTTTTATTTGCTGTTCCTAATGTCTTATATCAAGTTATTAAAATATTACTTAAAATTCTAAATTATTAATAAAAGCATTAGGCTAAAAGTAAGCTGTGTTAAAATTAGTAATCGCAAGAAATCATTCACGATGCGTTGAGATAATGGGGAAATTGAAAAATGCATTGAATTTACAAGCAGTGAATTACATTAAAAAATTGTTTTCAATCAATAACCCTTTCACGCCCGGTTTTATTTATGCTAAACAGGCAAATCCTATGCAATTTTTATTTTTCAGGGGGTAGCACATGCAAACAAATTTCTTAATTCTAAAGATAAATGTTGAAATATCTGAAATAAATATAAAGTTCCGCCCGTATCTACCTCTTGAAAATCTGATGTTTTAATACTTTGTTTGTCAATGGGCCATATGGTCCTTCCTGGGGAGAAAGGGTTAATTTACAATAAACTAAATGTTTTCAAACATTAATTTTTTATTTTCATGAATTTATTAAACAGACATACCCAAAGCAATGGAGAAAGCAAAACTTAAAAACAATTGCGATTGCAAAGACTTTTTCTGTTCGAAGCTGAAATGAAAATAAGTATAATATATTACTGATGAAGGGCAATGCCCGAAACGTTTTGATTATTTATTCATCTGGTGATAAATATATTTTACTGTAATTTGTAGATTTAGTTCTGAAATAAAAACCCGTATTTCAAAAATTACTCTTTACTACAAACTGTACATGGCTTTATTTCAGCGATAAACAACAACAACCACAATATAAATGATAACAGAATGATTTATACTTAACATAACCAGAGCCGTAACGCATATTGGGGCAGGAAGGCGCTCCACCCCCAACTTTTTGTTAAATCTTGGATTTTTATATTGTTTATGTAATGAACGTTCAAAAATCTTGCTGCCTCTCAGGAAATTTTCCCTTCCTACGGGCCTGAGCATAACTTTGTTGATAAGAAAATTCAAAATAAATTTAGCAATAAATATTGTTTTGATATTGATAACCAAGGCTGTATAAGTAGCAGAAAACAAAGCAAAATGTTTAAACAAGACACAGAGCATGTGATCAGTCAATAATACCATGGGAAATGCGGACACTTTCGCTTCGTAATAAAAAAAATTCTAATTTTGCGGAGGAAGATGTTTTTACCTCTGTGGGGAGAATGCTTTCAATTTCCCGTCTGCGGAGAAGTGTCTGCGGGGGAAAAATGCGACTTCTGCGATCACAGATACCGCAGGTTACATTTTTTTTAAACAAAACAAAGGTGTGCGCATTGCTAATGGTAATACTGGTGATAAAAACAAAAACCCGCTTCTAGAAAATGCAACTACCAAAGCCTAAAGAGCATTACACCATCTTGAGGAATAAAGAACTAAAAATCTTCCTCCTTGCAATTCAGTAATGTTATAGAAAAAAAAGTATAAACAAAATATGATTATCAAAACTCAAGTTAAATTATTTCAGGCACCCATAGGATAATCTCTTTCTAGACTGTATTAAAATGTTTGCCATCATGATTCTGTATATTTCCTATTGCATAGCCTTTGATCCTTGTTAGTTCAAGACATATGTTCGCATTACCAACATTGAAAATTGAAAATGTAAATAAACAAAAATTAATTCAAATATTAATGAAACTGACCTGCAAAATATGACATGAAAGATGTACTTCTTAATGCTCAAGTCAATATCTGTTCGATGACAAGCGAAGGCAAGGCTTTCTAAAAGTTCTTTCTTGATGGTAGGTAGTCGATACAGCAACTCAATTAATCTTCTCTGCAAATGTGGCTCGTTTCCCAAAAGGATCGTTTCTTTAGAGCCTGAAAGAAAGTTCCTCGTTAATTTATTGAAAATTTGAGCGTTTCTGATAACTTTCTTGTAGATCACAATCTTGTTAACCTCGACTTTATTTCAAAATTTCAAATTATTTAAGTTGTCACTCCCACGAAATATCAAGTAGTTGACAAATTCAACATCAATTAATAACAAATCTTAGCGATAAAATTTGGATCTTCTCCAAAACTTTAATTTTCACCGATAAAATTCTCCAACATAATTTTATGAATTAAAGTATTCGTTGCAAAATTTAAATCAAAATTGTAAATTTTGTGCAGGCAATTTATCAATGCATCTAAAATCGTCTGGACATGATTCAAAACTTCCTTAATACATTTAAATTACTCATTGAGAAGACAGTAAAATGATTCTGCGTATATCTCTGAACATGGAAAAATGAGAGAAAATTCATTTATCCAAATGCAGGTTTTTTAATATTTCATTTTTAAACACACAACCAAAAACTGTACGTTTCTGAAAAGAGGCCCAACAACACTTGTAGATTAACAACCTCGTTCCCAGGGCTTTTTCGTTAGCAAGATATACCCTTGGTACTTACCTCAATTTTTTGGCAAATTTATGTTAATTTTCTAATGTATGCGACATCAACAGAATTACATCTTCATTATTTTTTTTTACTTTTCAAATTCCGCTTTGCTGTTTTGAATCTCTAGAGATTCAGTAGAATGTTGATTTGAGATCTTATTGTTTTGCATAAATCAATAAAAACACAGAAAAGACAGGTAGGAAACCATGTAAATTCTTTAAATATCCCCTGGGCATGAGGTTAGTACAGTAGATCAATGATGAATTATTGCAAATCACAGCTTGAAAGAAAATACATACCTCAAACTCATGATGGTTGATGCCAGGTACTTTTTGCTGCCCTGTTTATCAACACAAACAAACAAAAAAACATTACCACAAAAAACTTCAAAATTACCTGCTAACTTTTGGAACATAGTAACAAGTTTTGGAAAGAGATTTGGAGGTGCTTGATGCTTCACAAAAACATTTTGTAGTATGGAAACCATCTTTGATACAAACTCTTGTTTACCAACATGAATTGTGCTAATATCTATTGGTAAAATGCAAAGCCATTTTTCTTGTATTTGTAATAGTGTGTCAGATGCTCTGAAATAAATTTTGTGAATATAGTTGCAGTTGTAATTTAATCAAAAGAATAAAGAAATCATTCCAAAAAAAATAACCACAGCTCAAGATAAATAATATTATAATTAAATAAGGCAATATTTTATTTTTAAACACATTCTATTTATAAGAAAGATAAGACTGTAAGTGGAAACTAAATAAGAAAGAAATTTAAAACAAGAATGTCCTAATAAATCTAAACCATGTTCATAAAACATACTCACCCTGTTTCCACTAGTTGAATGATGTTTTCAAGGAGAGGAAGAAGTTTCAATTTAATATCAACACATGATGACTCTCTGTATATTGCAAATAGATCCTCCACAATAAGAGATACTGAATTTATAATTTCCGTACCTTGAATGAAAATAAAACAACAATCAAGAAATATATTTTCATAAATGTTTCTTTATATACATATTTTCAATTTATAATAAGTTTTCAGTAGTATTGGACTTTGTTGTTTAATATAAATAATGTCTATTTTATTATAATATATACTGAAACAGTGACATTTCAACATATCATATTTTATAATATCCAAAAAATAATTTAACATATTTTCATAAATGTTTTTTTTTAAATCTATTTTAAATTTGTAATACAGTAAGAACCTTCTAATAAGAAACTGACTTATAAGAAACCACAGGCTGATTTTTGGCAAAAATTTACAAATTTTTTTTCAAAATTGATTAAAAAAGTTCATTGTAAATGATGGAAATCATTTCAAATGATAGATGAGTAAGTGTTGCTACAACCTTTTTCTATCACATTATTGGCATCATGCATCAGCCCAATTCGACAAATCTAACTTAACAAAATATTAATAATAAACAACATAAAAACACATGTATACTGTAAATTTGAAAAGAAACATATATTATTAAGAACCTGAGTTTTCATTTTCCAGTAAAACCAATGATTTGAAGAAAACTTGTAAAACATCTGTAATAGAATCTAAATAGTTGGTAACAGATTTTTTCTTCTTTCCAACACTGAGTGAATGCACAAAGTCAAGTATCTCCAGCAAATATTTTCTTGTAGGTTTCATCAGATCGGTTTTATCAGCAACAACTTTCATGAAAATCTCACATACATCAATATTAATATTCACAATATCTGAGTCAAAGATCTTTTGCACATCTTCAACAGAATTTTTTTTAACTTTACCTTGAGTTAAGTTCACCAAAGAAAATGGAAAGAGATCAACAATATTTTTTGTAAAGTCTTCAAAGTACACCTTTGCAAATAATTCTGAGTTGAAAGAAACTATGAGTTTAATAATGTTCAGAATACTTGCCATCATGGGTAATGATGCTTGACTAGCTCTGTCAGGTGATAGCGATGAGTAGCCTGATGGATTGCAGTCATTCCAACAATTAAAGAGAATTGGTATAAAGGAAAAAATATGTTCCCTTGTTTTTGCAACTGATTCTGTTACTCCTTTATTCTTTACCTCACAGTCATTGTTGTTCGCTGTAACATTCCCATCTATAAAACCATACTTAAACAACAAAAACTTTTTTGACCTTCTTCCATCATAATCATGAGCAAAAAGTCCTTTGGTAGAATCATTTTCTATTTTGAAAACAAGAGAAACTATTTTCAGCAATTTTCTAAGCACCTCGTTTCTTGTATTCATTTCTGACATTTTGCCGCTTGGTTTCATTGAAAGTTCTCTGTTAACTATTTGTGCAATGCCTTTGTCATTATGTTTCTTTCCTTTGGCTGGTGATTGTTTGTGGGATATCAAATCCAAGAAATTATGAAGAACTTTGTCACAGTTTCTCAGAAATATTTCTGGAAAAAAATCAAGACAGAACTCTAAAAATTTCAAAGAATCATTTTGTATGTCTTCATTAATATGAGTCATGGCGCAATTCAAGTGAGCCATCATCATGGGGAAAAAAGGTAGAATCTCTTGAGCAGAAACATTTTGCATAACATATTCCAAGCAAATATAAAAATTCTTTCGAACATAAATATTTGAATCAACAGACAGTTTAAGCAGCCTTTGGATAAAAACATTAAGATTTTGATGAAGTGATGCTGGATGTTGCAGGAAAAATTCCTTGAGAGCTTGAACTGCATCTTGTCTTGTGTTATCATTGTAATGAGTCATCTGGTTTAATAAATCCTACAGGACAAAATAATTTTTTTGGATCAAACGAAATGTTAAGCTTTTAAAAATAAATTAAAGAAAATGCTCTGAAAATAATAACCAAACTCAAAACGTATTTTATTATATTCTGCGATAAAACATATCTAAAATACTGGAAATAATACAATAAATATAGACATTTATGATATGATCTCCAAACTGGAAAGTTCACATCCAATTTGTGATGACATGATGTCAATATTTAGATCACATGTTATATTCTACAGAAATCTTCTATTTCATTTAAAACCATGCATGTTTTTATTGCAACATTTGAAAAGGTAGATTTTAGAAATTCCAGTTGTCATCATAGGTTAGGTCATGTTATGTTTTTCCTTTGGCAGAATCCAAAGCAATGGAAGCAGAATCAACAGGTCGTTTCTGTGTACCATCTTTGCTGTGTTGTTGGGAAGATCTATCCCACACAACCTTCAGGAGAACAATATATATATATATATAGCATCTAATTGTTCTTCTATAGTCCACATCTACACACTTCTCTGTGTGCAGAAATCATCCAGGCTGATATCTGTGTAGTTTTCTTAGTTGCTGAGAAAAGAGCAACAAGCCCATTCAGGAAATTGTTGCTCGTACAGGCAATTGTTGCCCGAAGTTTTAAACCTTGATACAAACTTATTAGTCGAATTTATCGTCGATTTTATCTATTTTTGAAAATGAAAAACAGGTTATTTAAATGATATCATGATGGAGCGGGCGACTAATATAACAAAAGCGCTCTTTATCAGGGTGTCTCATCTGAATGTCTTTCAACTGATAAATAGTAAAAGATCAAACATAGGCACCTTCAACGTCAAATTTCTACGATTTGTTGGCTCAGACTTTTCATCCAATTGAGCAAGGAGATTTATTGAAGCGGATTTGAATTCGATATTTGTTACGTTTGTTGCATTTGGTTTCTTCTTGCCAACCTTTAACTTTGGTTTAACAAAATCCGAGTCTTTGGTTTTCTTCTTCTTCTTTGACTTTGCCATCATAAAAGAGCGAAACAAACCTTGTTGTATCAGCAGAATTGAGAAGGTTTAATTGCTGGCAGAAACGGCGGCCTAAATGAAAACGAGAAGCAAGTTGTTGTCTCGCTCCGAATATAACTGGAAAAAAATTGAAATCAAATGAAATCGAGGTTTTATTCAGTTTGCGCGGGAAATAACAAGAAAAAGATGGCAGTCGGTGGTAAGAAAAATTTAACACAAAAGTTCTTCTTGTTTGCTCAGTCATTCTGAGATAAATCACTCCACATCGTTTGCTTAAATGTTAAAAATTATTTCTTTGATAAACTAACTGAACACATTTCTTCACAAAAAATTGAAACATTAAGCAGAACATGCTGCTAAACAAACAACACACGTGGCAGCAGCCGCCAGGTTACTGTTGTGTTATGTTACTTGTTAGTCGATTTTTTAAGTCTAGTTTCAAGTTTCGTCACTTGTCGTTTGTCGTATGTACAATCTAAAAAAAGATGCACAGTTAAGTTTTTGCATCATAAAATTGGTTCTGTTTACCAAATTTTGTCGACTAAGAAGATAAGAATTAAGACAGATATCAATTGTTAGCTTAACCTATAGAAATAGGTGGGTATTATCACAAATAGATATTTGGTTAGTGTAAAATTGTACTTTCAAATTTGAGTCGGTTGTTTGGCATAAAAATACTTTTGGGTTTTTTGAAAAATACTTAAATTGCAATAGTATTGAGGTAAAAAGACATTCCTCAATAAAATATCAACAAATAATTTTAATAAATAATTTTAACAAAACACACAACTCTAAAACTCGGGATTTTTTAGTTTACACTAACCAAACATATTTGTGAAACCCACCATACTTAGTTAGTGAGTTGAGAATTTTCAAATTTCAAACAAAAAATTTCAAAGTCAGGGGGAGGGGGGCTACACTGTCGGTCTAAAAATACCAACTTTATTTGTTTTAAGGATGTGAGCAAAAATGTAGGCAAAAACACTATTGAAAAGAGCTAACATTGATTGATTGATTGATTTAGATGATATGCTTCATTTTAATGTGTCTATTTTATCAAATTGAGTTTGTTCTCTAAAATGTGCAGGTCAGGTACATATAGGCCTAATCAAAAATTTTTGAAATCTCTAATACTAGGAGTCTTTAGAGTAAATTGCCTTTGCTGATTTTACTGTATATATGTTTAGTTCAGCCTAAATGCTCACAATAAAACTATTATGTGAGGGGTAATGTGCTATTATTCTATCAAAATAACTTTGGCCTACTTACTGGCACAGTTTAGAGTATAAACTCGATTTTATAAAACAGACACCAAAACAAAGTATGCCATCTTAATCAGGAATATTTGAAAACATAAGGCCTGCCAGTATTAGCAAAGCCTCTAAAGAGGGCCTTGCCATTCTCATGACAAACAATATTTTTCATTATATACAATTTTTATTTTATGTAATTTTCAATTTTTGAAAACATCATGCTCAAAACCCCCTCCCCAAAACGTCATTATGATGCTTTTGGTAATGAAGCCAATATGTTTACAAGCCCCTAAATATTAAAATAAACAATGTTGAATATATTTATGTACTGTACATTTATCTAAATAGCAAAAAGCAAAGAAAACTTAGCAGTTGCAAAATAAAAGCATGAGAAAAATGTGTGTTTTCTTTTGTTTTCAAACATTAATTATCAACCGTTCATTTTTTTTATAGTTTAACCCCTTTGATTTCACATTATATTATTTAATCAAAAGTATCGATTTATATCAAAATTGTTCAGATCAAGAATAAAAGCTTCCAGTGTGGAAATGTTTCCAGCAAAAATATTAGAAGAACAACAGAACAAAAGAGATTTCTGATGTGGAACAGTTTTATGTTTTTGTCATTGATCATATTCAAGGAAAAAAGCAATGAATCCTTTCCTGCCTGGTAAAATCAAAAAAGCCCTAACTCCGATCAAAGCCAATCCAAAGTAGCTTCATTTAAATCTAAATCCGATCTGATCATATTTGGATTCAGATCTGATTTGCACACTCACAAATAAATTATTTCTTATTCAAGGGTCAGAGTTAGTTTTTTTTTCTCTGCAGTTGTATCACCTGATCAAATTCATATCTGCATAAATTTTCTATGTACAAAAGTGCATGTTTTGATGTGATAAAATTTAATTTCGAAGGGAGAACTTGCAATAATCCATTCACCATGTAACACAAAATGCAGTGAAAGCAAACAGGTTTTACTTCAGCTTGGATCCAAGAATTGCTCTTATTGAAAACAGGCACAGCGTTTCTTCATTGTGCAGCTGAGAAAAGTTTTGGACTCCTGCATCATGAAGAAGAAAATGCTTTGTTTAACACCCTGCTAGAGGGGTTAAGAAATTTCAATGAAGATTAAAATAAAGAAAATTGTGTGAAATTGAAATTTGTTTGTACACATTTAATTCTACCGGGTGTCCCAAAAAGCCCTTACACGGGTTTTGCACGTATTATGCAAAAACATGAATATGAAACTTTTCGTAAACACATCTATTAAACAGCCTGATAACATACCAGTAATTTGTGACCTCGATTGTTAAAAACGCAAATGTAGCGGCAATGATATATCCATTTATGTCCAAAAGTGCTTTGCAGCGAAAACAACATTGAGGCATTATAAGCCTTACAATAAAAGTGTCATGAGTTTCGAGTCGGTCAATTTCGCTCCTTTCAAATCTACAATTCAACAAGGGAAAACATTTCTCTAAAGGTAAACAAAGCAAACTTTCTAGAATTCTTGTTTTTCTATAGAACTACAATATTGAGCAAGAATTGTTCCTGTTCATTCAATAAGAAGGCCCCCATAGGGGTTTCAGGTATCAGGTATTCCATGATAAATTTAGTTGGCATCAGGTATCTCTAATGAAAATATAGAGGCATCAGGTATCTCAAGTTTTGAGAGGTATTAGCCAATAAATTTCTAAACAGAAAATGCTTTATCTTTGTGGCAACACCATAGTCAATACCTTATAGAATGGTATGGTGAGTAATGCAACTAATGCCAATGAGTGCGTGTGCGAGATATTGGGAATGAGGCCAACAGACTATTTTACCGAAGCTACTACAGCCAGCAGGGAGCAGGCCTCATTGTGAAATTGAATTTGAAGAATCGCCTTTCATTCTGAAGCTAACCAAAACCAGATTATTTCTGACGGCAGCAGTTTAAATGAGGGAATAGAGGTTGCGAGACGGCCAAAGTGTTTGCCTGCAAAGTTTGCGAAATATGAGCAACAAAGGTAAGCCAGACCGGTCTGTTTGATTACCAATTCCAGCTGCAACCAGAGGTGAAGAATGGATAGGTATTGGTCCAGACAAGGTGCCCACTACTATCGAATCTGGTATCCAAGCCTCTAAAAATGATTTATCGCTACTAGATGGAATCTTCCCATAATTCGTAGTTGATAGAGAAACATTGAGAGTGCTATTCTTACCAGGAAAGGTGAGTGGTGGAGATGAGTTAATCAGAATTGAAGAAGTATTGTATGAAAGAAAAATTTTACTGGTTTTAGACGAGAGTGATACGATGACTCGAACGGTATCCACATACCCCCCCACCCCCGCCTCCCCCATGGGGGCCTCAAGAATATCTCCATATTTGCAAAGCTGCTATGGGGAGTTTCATTTTTTGATTGTTGTTGTTGTTGTGTTTGGAACGTGAGTTCTCATATCAAAGGTTGTTTGGCAACTTTTTCCTGAGGAAAACATGTTAATATTGCATATTTGGGATACTTGCATTATTCTTGTTTTAGATATTGAAGCAATTCAGAATTTAAGGCGTCAAGACAGGAACTATATTGAATCCACTTTCCAAATTTGTACTTTTTATTCTTCCCTTTTCATTCTTTGTTTTTATATAACGACTCTTAATGAGCGTAATGCCTGTTGGCAATATTTCTTAATTTGTAGGAAAACGAATACGAAATTTTGAAGCCTGCAGTTTGAATTTTTAAAACTGAATGTCAAATTTTCAATCCTTCAATGTTATCAATTAGCTTTCATCAGTTGGGTTTTTCTCTTTTTCCGTTTGTATTGTTGCTTATTTCCAGTTCCATTAATTCCATTTAACAGAATTTATTACAATTTAAATTCAAAAGCATGAAATATCTACACTCATTACGAACAGTTTTGAAAAACATTTCCCGTAAAACTTTTCTGATTTTGTGAATCACTTTGTGATTTGTGATTTATGGTTTGTGAATCACAAATGTCGTTATTGATGTTGGTTGACGATTCTAAAATTTGTTGCTGATAAATTTTGTTGAGGGATATACAAAGATATGCAAAATTGTTAGAATAAAAGCTCTATCATTGGGGAATCAATTAAAAACGCAGCATTGTTAAACCCCACTATCTCGAACTCTCAGCGGAAATGCAATTTTTTAGAGATAGCAAGTTTTCGAGATAACCAAAGCGAAAGCTCTCAAGGGATATACAAAACAGTTAGAGTAAAAGTTCACTCTTTTATTCTGGGAATCGATTGAAAACACTACAATTGAATTTCATTATCTCCCACTCTCAAGGGGAGCAAAAGTTATCAAGTTTTCGAAAAACCGATGCTAAATCAACACTGAAAGCTCTTAAGGGATATGGAAAACAGTTCAAGTCAACCGGGGGTTTGAGGCAAGCGAGTTTGCCTATAGCGAGGTTAAACTGTACATAGGTCATTTTCGAAAATATAGGTGGTACGTTACTGTCATATGTACCCCCGCCCCCTGGGCATCTTATATGTTTGAATTTTTGATTGTCTATCTGATAAAGGTTTTTTCAGACGCTAGTCACTGTAGTTGAAACCGCTCATTGGAAACTTCAGCCCTTTATCAACTCCAGAGCCAATTTTCTTGCTGAAAAAGCGTGCATGTTACAAAACAGGCCTAAATTCCTAAAACCGTTTGCCATCACCAAAATGTTCGGTTTGCCGCAGGCTACTGAGAGCTGATTATCCTGTTTTTTAAACATTTTTGTTCACAAATGACTAATGAATGAAGTAAGCAAAATTAACTTCTTTCAAAACTGTTCTCCTATTATTTATGGTAGTTATCTGAACTGAAGCTTTTAAACTGCAGGTAAGAGGATGAATTTTCTCGCACAAATGCTCCACATGTTGCTAATGAGTTTTTTTAGCGACCCCAGGTCACCTATTTTGTGTTGCTTCTCAGTTATTTTAGTAATATCGTACTTGATTGGGTTGCCGCTGAGAGGGATGTTCGATCACTTTAGAAAGGCAAAGGAAACTTTTAAGAACAACCCGATGTGCAATTTCAAGGGAGATCTTTTTGCGTCACGTTGAGTCTTCAACAAATGCTCATCTCCTAGTTGTATGGATTTTATGTAAATCCTAACGACAGCCCAGTGAACAACAAAACATCCGTAGGAAAGGAATGTTTGTTTTTGTAGCATGAGAAACTTTTCCCTTAAAGTTGCTGACAATCAATTTTTTCTTCGTGAAGAAATATTTCAAAAATTCGCGCACGAAGTCAGTGTATCGTGGAACTTTCACTTTTGGCCCGGTCATACACCGGCAATTCGAAAGCCGATTTTTATTCCAAAACCTGCAATTTTAACAGACTCTACGGAATTTTGCTGAAGTGAACGAAGCATCTTTTTTGGTTGTTCCTAATTTCTTTAGTGCCACTCATATATTAAATATTTTTCAAGTGCGAAGAGAACATGAAAGGCCTAAGTGTACTGAATATAAATTCCTGTTTTTATTTCCTCCAATTTCTTCCAGATTTTATGTATTCCTACACGTTTTTTTAATAGCTCCAGTCTGAAGCTGGTGTATCTTATTATTTTGCTCCATTTGAGCATTTAGTGTTTCTCATTTTTGCTCTTATTTTTCCTCAACAGTTTTGTTTTATAAACGAGCTTTAAGGAAAATGCTGTAACCGAATGTACTATTTTTGTACTGTTATGTTGATTGGTGCATGTATACACGAAGTAAAAATGATACAGTGAAACCTCTATTAATGGACACCTACCAACAACGAACACCTTCCAACAACGGACACCTCCCAACAACGGACACCTTGCCGTTGTCCCGAATTTCTGTTATGTGGTCAAATCCCTATTGACTAAACCTCCAATCAACAAACGCCCTCAACAACGGACATAAACTTTCGTCATGGATGTGTCTGTTGATTGGAAGTGTTGCTCATACCCTCCCCTCCCCCCCCCCCCGTCCCCTTCCAATAATTTTCAAAAAAGTCGAAATTCGAACAAAAAGTTACTAATTCAAGCAAAATTTGGGGCAAAATCTTCTTGGAAATTTTTTTGATTTTATTGAGCTTCAATGAGACAATCATTTACTCCGCCAAAAACATAGAAAAAATTCAGCAACAAACCAATCATCTCATTTATCTTTATTTCAATCAATAGATTATCCAATCAGTTTCCATGTCGAGCACAAATAAATTACCTATTTATGAAAGGATGCTACTTGTCTATATCAGATGTCTTTCACATTGATCATTGCAATCTGGCAGGTACATGATTTATGGTATCCCATCGAACGTCGATAACCTTAATCATTGCAATCACGCCAAGTACATGATTTATGGTATCCCATGGAACGTACAATTACAACAAAATGTAAACCATCATTTTTCGCGGATTCGATGTCAATGTTTTCAATACTGAAATGATCATATGTTTTTTAATTTAAAATGTTTTGCCAGAGATCAAGGCCCGGGAAAATGTGTACTGGAAATTTAGCTTCCGGGAATGAGGTTTGTTTGTGCGTGTATGTGACCGGAGGTTTTGAGAGAACTCAAATGAGTTTTTCATTGAATGAAGATACAAATTTGTGACTATATTAATTTAAAATGTCAGAAACTCGTGGGAAGATACGCGAGGGTGCACAATAGGGTACCTTCATCCCGTCTTCCCGGACCTTTTTTCAAGGACATAAATTCAAAGTGTCGTTTTTGAAAATGTTTCCGTATTTACAACTTCGATCATAGAGTCAACTGATTTTAATTTCGAAATATTATTTCAACAATGTTATCTGTCTTAATCTGAGCTTTGCGTTCTTCTAACTGCACGATGGAATGCTTAGACTTTCTCTGATATATCGTTCATATCATACTTTCTTGTCTGATGTGTTACGATTTCTGCTCAATGAATCGCTATCTCATAAAACAGCAATATCGATGTCTTTTTTGTAGGTGCTTTTTAGTAGCAACGTGTCTATTGCACTTGGGTCCATATTGTCAATTTCATCGATATTTTTCGCGGGCTTTTCAATCAAGACAATGTCCTTTTCCATGCTGTTCTTCTTTGTGCTACTTCTTGCAAAGATGTTACAGATTCCTTTGCGCAGTTCTTTGTTGAGGTATATGTACAGCGTAGCATCGACAATACCACAGCAGAGCATGATTGTACTGGATAACTGCATATACCACATGTCAAGAAGGCCGCGCGTTTTAGAGAGCTTTCCAATTGCAAACAATATTTGAGGAAACATGAGGATAACGTACGAGACTGACATCATCATTGAAACGCGGGATGGCAACGCGTTTTGCCGTCTTTCTGCAACTATGGAACGTCGGAGTCTTCTGGTCGACACATAGGGCTGGTTTTGACTGATCTGCATTTGCTTGAGCAAGAAACTGTTGAAGCCTAGGAGGGCAAAGATAGCCGTCAAACCGGAAGCCATTGTAAGGGTTGCCAGTGCGTACGACACTTTGCTGCCGGGGTCACCATTTGACGCAACTGAAGCCGACGTCACTGCTGTGAATGTTGGAATGAACCATGAAACGGCAATCATGAACCATACTTGACGATTACCCATGACCAAAACAGAATTCTCTCTCATCATGGTTGACATGATGCGATCAATCGCCAGCATAATGTGATTCAGTCCGATCCCAATCAACGTGAATGTTATTTGCACGATAACAGTGTCTTTTCGAAGCTCTTTTGCTTTGTTTTCAGTAAATAACACTGCAAAGTTTATTGCGCACAGCGCAGTTATCAAATGAAATGCAAGGATGCTCGTGAAAAATATGTTTGAAGGCAAAACTCTGGCTTTTTTGTTTAGCACGAGAAATATGATAATTCCGCCATTGATAATCAGCGAGATAGCATCGGCTGAACAGAATAAAAATATTTGGAAGTTTTTCATCCGACTCACTGTTGATCCTGCCATTCTTTTCTCAGTTCAGTCACTGTTCATTGAAATCATTGAAATTAATCTCGAATCTTTTGAATCAGAATCGTCTCAAAATCTGGACAACTTTCAAACAAATATCTTCGGAATGCGAAAATATTGAACAGTAAATGGTTTATTTCCAGCTTCTTCAATCTCAATATAATATCTATTTGTTCGTCTGAATCCAAAGTATGGAAAATCCAAATTTACTTCACCTGCTATTCTATTTATTTTTTCTCCAACTATGTGATTGATTTTTCAGATTGCCGTAAAAAATAAATAATCTTTCACTTAAAACAAGTTGTCGTTTGCTTGCATGCCTTGCAGATTTGATCACCTATCCAGTCTAACCCGATCAGCAATTTGTCCTCGTCTTGACGCGCTAACGTCCGTCAAGATATGGTGGGAGCGTTGTCGTACCAGCTGAGCTTTATGGTATCTATCACAAAACCAGCAATGAATTTCTGATTCAATCACAATCTCGCACTAATAATCCAACTTAGGCTTTCACATGAGAATTTAAATACTCACTAATCCCATGGATTCTTGATTTAACAAGCAGGCAGGAAATTTATCGACGATCTTTGCTAAATCACACAACTGCGATATCCTTGATCCCCGATTAAACGCATTTGACCAAACTTGCTCTGTTTTTCGAATCAGTTTGCTTCTCCGCTTTTCGTTCACAGTTCATCCCTGGGATGCACCAGATTTGTTTGAAGCTAGCAAATCTTTCTAGTTGTTAGAACGTCTTGTGATACATTCTTGACCTTTTTTGTGGTAAGGCTGTGATTACTCTTTTCATTTGGCCAGGGCTCAGAGCATTTTAAGTTTTGAAACAAGAGACAACCGGCTTTATTTTGCTGCGTATTGTTGCTGTTATGCTCTCCTCTCATCCCAAACCGGTATGACAAATATACTGAAAGCACGAGTGCTGACCACACACGCGATGTCGATTTTCTTGCTTTTATGGCTTTTATAGCTAATACGCTGATATGATATAGTTTTTCGAGATTGTTGCGTGAAATGAACTCAGATTGATTGAAGTCAGATAGAACTGAAATTGTTCATATTGTGTCGGAAATTTCTGTTTGCTGTTTTCTTTTCTGAATTGAAATACCTGCTGACTTTTTTGTTTCAATTTATTTTCAATTGATTAGACAATTGCAATGAAGAGGAATTTTCAAATTGTTCGGCCTGAATGCAAAATCAACTGTTCGGTTACTCGTGCAGCTGATTCGCTACCATTGCATTTTTTCAAACGAAAAATCATCAGCACTGGCTACATTCTTCTTGGCATGACAACAACCAAAATCATGGCGATTATCCTTCCAGTTTTCTTCTCTATGTGTCTTTTCAAAGTATGTAAACTTTGTTAAATTTTGTGGCCAGCAGCTGGCAAGAGCCGATGTTTACAGTTGACACCTCCTTGCTTAACTTAATGAGTTCATTATTGCATAAAGAAAGGGATGCAATTAGCTAACAATTTCAAGACAATCTGTTTTCTTCTTGACAGTTCATTAAATATTATTACGGAAAATATCACGAATCCTATTGAGCTTTTTCGAGATATAACCTTGGATTGATTTTTTGGGATTAAAAGCCCTTATATTGTGTTACAGGACTAGCCTCGTGTGAAACATTGACGAAACTCACATAAGTGCAAAAAACGTTTAAACTTCGATGTATTTTTGGTTATTTCGGATAGAAAGAGGCAATAATAACCATTCCTGTTAAAATACAGGAATACCCTCGAGACCGGGTTCTATTTCCAAAAAAGTATATTTCCCCGTGGATTTGACACAAGTTTATATCCGTTTTTTATATCAGTAAACCGAGTAAAACCTAAAAATAAAGCAAAACCCCAACGAAGAAAAGCCTTATGTTTTACTTGAAAATTAGAAATTAAAAAATATGAAAAATATGTCGTTGAAAAATATGTCCTTGAAGTTGTAGAAAAACTTTTAGAATATGCATGTAAATGCTCATAAAAACTTGCCAGTCACGTGTGAAGTTACAATACAATACCACACGGAGCATTAAAATGCATAGCAACCTTGTGAGCATCACATTTAACATATATACATAGTTACGATGAGCGAAAAATTACAGGAATGCAAATGCAAGAGGCAAAATTTCAGTAAAAAAGGAACTGTTGCAAGTAATTTATTGAAAGCGTCAAGAGGTACAGGGGCGTAGCTAGTGACACCCCACCCCCCCCCCCTCCAATGATTTCAATGTACGTCGAAATTCGGGCAAAGTTTAACATATTCAGGTAAAATTTCAGAAAAAACCATGGAGAACAATGTCATATTTAACGACAAAAATAGAACAAATTCGGGCAAAGTCAGCACACACCTTTATATATATATATCATTTCATAAAATTTGCAAAGACAAAATAAGTTTTGAATCGACGATACCACAGGTAGCATGTTAATACATTACTACCCGGTTAATACATTACTACCCTCAGGGGGCCCCCATAAGGAATAGGGTTAAGCCCCCAAATTTCTTAAGAGAAAAACTCACATAGCGCAATACCAGTTTCATGTGCTTGAGAGTCAATTTATTATCTAGTTCAAACTTTCGACGTCTCTAGAACTCCCGTGACTGACACAATCTTCCTGGAACAAAATATCTTCCTGGAAAAAATATTTCCTGGAACAAAAGCTAGAATAAGGAAGTCGTAAGAAATGAAACATAAAATTACAAAAGATAACTTTTCATAGCCTTAGTGTTAACGAGCCTCCTCTCTTATAAGCCCCCTCTAGAACATTCAACATTAAATAAGTCCCTCGGGGGGGCTCAATAGAGCTTTTTTTGTAAATGAGTCATCGAAGTATGGCAGTAACTTAGCAATGATTTTTCCAGTATGAAACCTTTTCGTTATCTTGTGTGAATGTCTGATATTTCTCACAACATCCTCTCGTTTGTTTTTGTTGCTGTTCTTTTCCGTACAAATATATATATTTTTAAACATCCGGCAAGCAAATCCTATTGCATGCCAGCGCTGTTTATCATGCGTCATCAGCCATACTCTTTGTGTTTTTATCAAAATAAAAGCCAAATTCACGGAAATATAGAAATGGGGAGGTGATGTGAACGATTCGTTAAATGAGATCGGATGTAATCCAGCCTCCGTTGTAGACTTTTTTGGTCATTGATAATCGAAAAGAACGAAATGTTAGGAATTTAGGCTTATGTGATCAGATCCGGAGACCCGGAATTTGTGATCAGATCCGGAGCTAATTTCGGAACGGATTGGCCTTCCTTCTACACCAAAACTGCTTGATTCGAACAAATTCAGGTACGTTCAAAGCCATAGTTCTAAGTTTGCGCTTGCTCCACATCAGAAAATTAAAAATTGATAGAGTTGAATCTGTCTAAACAGCCAAGCCGTATTTCGCAAGCATTCCATTGTACCTTTAGAAACCTTTCAGAAAACATTTCAGAAACCTTTCAGAAAAATTTCGCTGAAACTATTGACTAAAACAACAAATTTTACTGTGCTTTTTCAAAATGAAGCACTTTTACTACGTAATATTCTTGAATCAACAAAAAGCTTGCGTCGTATTTCTTCACAGAAATCGTAAAAATATAACTTTACACGTTCTGGATTTAAATAGCGAAAACATCGCACTGTTTTGCGCATAAAATATAAAAGAAACATTGATATTTTATATGAATGAGTTTTGCTGATTTGAAACAGAAATTGTGAAGTTGAAGTTGCCGTCTTCTGTATTTGCTTTTGGCTCCGTGTTCTGTTAGTATTTGCAGAAATTTATATCGCTCGTACTCGATGTATCAACAAATATTTTCTTGTACTTTCTCCTACATTTAAAAAAAAACTCGAGAAGCCTTGTTCAGATGCTTATGAAACATTTTGACTTTTCCTAAATATTATCTAAAAATGTTGCAATGTGTTTGTTTACATGTTTACATGTTTACAGTTGTCATGGCAACTGGTTTTTGAGAGAGTACTTATAAATTTATATGTTGCTTTGTAGATTTCTTATGAAAGGTCCTTCCACTTTGAAACTTAATCAGCATAATAATGGAGCACAGGGGCACATTGTGATAGTATCAAAATTAAATTTTTTTTAAATCTAAAGTTATTTTTAGATTTTGATGACGTCATAATTACTTCCATTTTCTGCCATGTAGAGCATTGTTGTGATTTTTTTCATGGTTTTACTGTGAAATGCAGCTTAATACATCATGATAAATGATAATTTTTCAAAAAAATTCATTTCTAACGATTTAATAACACTTTTTTACTGCGCGTGCGCGAAAATCTTCCCACAATTTTGTCAGAGCATGTACAAATTTTACAAAAAATTTATATACATTCAAAACTATCTGCTTTTGAGAGAAAATGGCCTTAGTGTACATCCAATTGCTATCTAAAACATTGTGTCGAAATTGCAAATAGAAAACTTTACCCATCTTTGAGTTGTAAAATTTCCTCAAAAATTCGTTTTTATGACGTCATCATGACACCATTAATAACATCATTGGTGCTTTAATATTGCATATATATTTTCGTCATATTTTTGTAAACTAATCATTTTTGAGATTCAAATCCATAGATATTGTTTTATGGTCTGGTCTACGGTTAGTTAGGACCGGTGCGGTTATAACTCTAAACATTTTGCTGTTTTTCTTCCTTTTAATAATAAATATGTTTTTACCAACTACGCTGATTAAATAAAATCACTGGCATCTTTTTCACAAGAGATTTCTTGAAATAAAAATTCAGAAGTTAAATCAATGATGCGTCTGTTGTTTGTGGCAAAAGATCCATAACCGCTAATGTACCATCCAATAACGACTGATAGCCACATTGTTGAGTATTAATTAGAAAGGACCAGACACGTTGGTTTGAGGCTGATCTCATCTGTCATATCATTCTTGCTTGTTTCATATGCTCCTCCTTAGATTGTTTTGTGGAGGCCCCAGTCTGGTACTCTGACGTCACTTCAAATGGGGGAACTGGGCTCCATTGAAGCTATTGAAATTAACATCTGGACAAGAATCGTAACAAGAATTGAAAATATGTTATTTTACTCTGTTTGTCAATGGGCCATACTGCCCTTCCCGGGGTGGAAGCGTAAAGATAAACATGGATGGAAATATCAAAAGTGAGTTGTCACCTTCGTAACATCGACATTTTTCTCATAGCCATTTACTATTCCTGCATCACTATTGATAAACAAATCGGAAAGCTCAGATCAATGTCCCTTCAAATTTTCTTGTTGTGACGGCCTGCTTTTGCATTTTGCATGCCTCAGCAAAGCAAACGGTATCCATCGATACGATTTTTGTCAAGACCTCATAGCGAATGGATGTTTTTCCTTCGCAGTATAAACGCGTTTTTCCTACGCAGCGTCACTTAATCTGTGCTCTTACTAGACTAGAGGCTCAGCATCGTGTCCAGGGATATATTCAGAGAAGAAATATTCCTTGATACGTACAGTTAACATCCGCTATCTCAACTGACTCTGATCATAAGTTGTCTTGCAGTTTAGATTGTTAAATATACACTTAACATCCGCTATCTCAACTGCCCGTTATCTCGAACATTTATTATTTTGAACAAATTTTCAGTTCCACTGGTTAGGCTTTCCTGTGGCATACTGCCGTTAATTCGAACATTCTCCATCTCGAACATATTCAAATTGAAACGGTAGTGTGCAATACAAAGGTCTACACATCTTTGGTACATTGGCCTGTAGACCCACATATTGTAAAGTTGAGACTTCGCACACACTGTGGTATGTCAGATGGTCAAGAATCTATTTGTTTGCTTAGTAAAACTTTCGGTGGATTTTTGGCTGCAATTGGACAGTTTCTAAGTGGGAATAATTCTATTGATGGAAGTGAGGGACAAAAATGAAGATGGAACAAAAAGAAAAGAAAAGAAAAGAGAAAAATCGTTCAGACAGATTTAAGATGAATAAGTAGTTTTTTTTATTAAAGGCTACTGATCAGATTTAAAATAATCCAGCCAAACGGTGTTTTATATCCATTACATGTACCACCGTTGAATTAGGGCTTAACATTCAGGAAAATTGAACACTGGGCATGATAACATCGTGTAAGAAAGATTCGAAAGTAGCTCACTGTTGTTCACGACTTTTGACTTTCTTATTTGTAATGGCTGTTATAGAATGGTATGCTTGTGGGCTCTTGTTGTACATGCACAAGTCTCATGGACCGAAAATGGAGAGAAAGAGGGAAGAAAGAAAACATTGAGAGGGAAAGGAAGCACTTTAGTTTAATTCCTTCTCCCTTCTTTTCCTCCCCTTTTCCCCTGTTGACGTGTGAAGACTTTACAAGTCTAAGATATTATCTGTCAGCAGCTACATCATTTTGGCAAGGAGAATTCTACGCATTTTACACACAGCAGAGTCATGCTGGCATTACAGTCCCATGGCTACTGGCCGAGTAAGTTTGCAGGAAGCTAGGAAGATCTTGCTCAATGCTATTCTTGGATTTTTTGCCATGCCCAATTCGCACATTTTGTTCTATTTTAATCGAGTAAGGTTTTCTCGGTTTTTATATTTTGACCTTGGAAGGTAAAAGGCTTTTCTGAACTGCAGCCAACTTACAAAATTTCTGTATGTACCCCACCAAATTGATCCGTATGATATTTTATATCGAAAGTGAAAATCCGGAAGCACAGAAATTTCATGCTATACATACCGGAGTGATTTATTTTGTTGTTGCTCTGCCGGGAGCTGGTGAGGCGGTCTTTGTAATTACTCCTCAAAGTCCATGGGTATCAGGCTCGTACAGTCGTATTTACCGTATGCCTAATGGAAGGAAAGTTGTTGTTGTGTGCTTTGAAAAAACTTGTTTTGAATTGAAAAACAATTACCACTGTCAAATTTGAAACTTTTTATGTTTCTGCAGTTTCAACTTCCTTTTTTTATAACATACGTAAAACAGATTTCTTTACTTTTTTTTATTCTTTGAGCTTTGTGGTATTAAGAAGTTAGTGTTGTGTGTGTATTTTAATTAATGGTTAAAAATATAATGACCAAATATAATAGGGGACATGCTCCCTACTTCCCCACTTCTCGCCAAGGCTGGGTTTCCAATTCGTTAAATTCGAGGATAAAATGTCGAAAAGGGGGGCTAAAGTTTTGCTTCGTTAGAAAGTCTGATGTTAAAGGGGCATTTTTTGAAAAAGAAAAGGGCGTTGTTTTCATATTTCGGAATCTTTTTAGTAACGACAATTTTTTTTTTAATCAGAGATATATTTTATTTTTTCCACGCAGCTCTTTAGCTTACAATACTGAATGATTAATTGTCTATAATTCTATGATGACTCAGCCTCTTATTCATGAAATGAGTTTACTGCAACAAAATCCTTATTAAAAGGTTTGATTGTGATACCTAATTCATATTACAAACAAGTAATGCAATTTATTTTTTAAGTATTATTTCGCATACAAACAGCCACAATTTCATTATGCCAATTTAATTTTGTAATCGATCAAAAGTGTAATTTCATTATGCTTATCAAGAGATTTCAGAACGACATGGAGGTTCTCGTTGACTTCAGATTAAGCAATTTCTTTACAGTGGTGAAAACCCGATCTCTTTTGTTACCTTTGTAACTTGCAGCTTTGGATTTTAACTTTAAAAGGATCACTTTAAACGTTTAAGTTGCAAGATTACTTTGCAAGACTGTACGCTTTCCAATTCTTTACAAGAGTCTAACCGTGAGAGATACTTGTAAAAGAAAACTGTGACAAAATTCTGCATGGTTAATTCGCGCGCGAAGTTCATAATAAACTGTGACGAAAAGTTAATAAATTTATTGTTTTTCACAACTAAGTAAACCGTTTTTAATTTTAATTTACTGAAGACCTCAGATACATGTAACAGGTATCAAATAACAATGTATACATGTACAGATACACATTATTCAAGTAGGAAAATGCTCTACGCAGCAGAATGTTATTATTATTATTATTATTATTATTATTATTATTATTATTATTATTATTATATGTTTATACATACGAATGAACACATTACTCCTTTAAATTATTTAGAACTCTTACATAAATCACTGGACGAATAGGTAACCTCAACATTGATTGCACACATTTTAGCAGAATTTTACCTTGAAGAGAATCAACCGATATAAAATTGCCTACAACAAGGGATCTGGGCAGTCTATAAATAACTACCCAATCAGATGGATCAGTTTGGGTATATGCCTCAGTATTACGAAACTTTTAATATTAGGGCCCGAGCTTCGTTTCTTATTAAAAAAACGTGTAATCTTTTTAAAGATATGAAAGAACTGTACCATTGTTTATGATTAGAATCGTTAGCAGCTTTTTAGAATGCAGCTAGGGGGTGTTAACTGACCCCGACAATTTTTTTTTAAATTATAGCACACGAAAAAGTGGCTTCATTAATCTTTGATTGTCAAACACCAGTCGCTTCATTTGATTTTAAGCTTTTTTATTTTATTTACAGATTTATGACCAACTGATAATCACAGAAATTAACAAACGTGCTCCTAACTATCTCTTAATCCATTTATTCGAATTATTAAATTATGCAAATCGAGTATTAACTGCCTCTTCTCGGTGACTAAAGGTCACTCTCTAGTCGAACGAAGAGTTTTCTTTTTTCTTATTTTTGCACAACCGTTCTCAAAGAATATAACATCTAGCATTATAAAGCCTTTTCAATATTTGAGAGCCATACGTAGACTTATTCCAGTCGTTGTAGTTATGCAAGGCTATACTACGACTCATTGAAGTACAGGAAGATTTCCGGACTTGGATTTTCCACCTCGTAATCGTAATTCGGACTTCGAACAAATTCGAACTTTGAAAATAGAACTCTTAAAGCCTCGTTTCAACTATCCCAAAAATGTTGGGGATTTCAAGTTCAGAATCTGTGCTCTAATATCACCAGTCTAAAGTACACCTACACCAACGCAAAACTACGCCTGCGAGATCGAAACCAGTTCTTTAAGAATAAGTTAAATTAAAATTTGATTTGTTCCAACCTGGACTGGTGTTTTGTGTACCCTGGGTTTCACAGCCCGAGAGAGGGGGGACGAGAAGAATAAATGAAAAATAAAAGTAAATAAAATAAATAAATCTTTTTTTAATTCTTTTTCTTTCATTCTTTTTTTCTTTCTTTATTTTATTTTTTTTTTCCCGTTGTATGTTTGATGTAACAATTGGTCTTATTGTATAAATAATGCATTCTGAAAATTCGCCATTAAAACTGTATATTTTCTGCTGCTGAAATTATATATTGAAGCATTCGCCGTTATTATATTACCGATAATTTTTTTAGCCAATTTTTGGAAAACATTATATAATAAATAAGATCGACATTTATATCAAACACCAGTTCCGGCTTTCGGCAAAAGGCTCTCAGCAACAACTTATTCTCAAAGAACTTGGTTTGATTTTACTGGTTTAGTTTTTAATGGTCCACTCGTCATATAGTTATAGCAATTTATGATCCAACATCTTCAATGGTAGCAATCGGTTATATTCACCTCCCAGTGATGAAAAGAGTTTATTTGTGTATGCCACGATAAGTTTCAATTTTGGCGCAAATTAAATTTTCCGCACAGCTTGAGTTGGAATCTTTGCAAAATTTGCACATTTTATATTGTCAAATCGTATTGGATGTGTTTAAATTCATTTTCTTTTCAAAAAACTAATACTCAGAATTTGTGTACTGTAATATTTATTTATGTATGTGCACAGTTACTATTCAATGTTTTATTTGGTAAAGATCATGCATAAATTTTGATTATTTCCTATTTCAGTGAAGCTGATAGAAGGAATGCAGTTTTATGCTCAGTGTTTAGATATACCTATGATCAACATGTGGATGGAACTTACAGGTCAAACAAGTCTATCGAATTCAGACAGGTGTGTTGATTTAGAATATTTAAAATTAAAATTGAGACTGGTACAAAAACGTTTGATTGAACTTTGAGAAGAGAGGTTTGAAGGGAAGAGGGTCCAAAATGTACGTACTTACTAATTCCCCCTGTACGCAAAAGAACAACAGAATAAACTGGAATAACAATAGATGCACGAAGTCCACCCCCCCCCCCCTATCTCCCTCAGTGCGACGTCTGTAATTTTTCATTCAAAAGATATGAAATCTTGTTTCAAAGCATAGGAAATTTTTAACAGATAAATAACAGTTTTAAATAATTGTTCACGTTTAAATGTTTCGAATGAACTATCTATTGGACAAAGCATTTTATGATCGCATTTCATTTTGGACAAAACTCCTCAACTTTTATAGATTTCTCATTACTGGAAATCGAATCGTAATAAGATTAAAATTGATACTGTTATCCATTCAAGAAGCTAGGGTATTTGTTCTTTATTGTTTTAAATAATACATTTTTTGTAAACAGTCTGTGTCATTGACTTATTTTAATTCTTTTTCAATGGAGCCTTTGGTTCTAACTTAACTGTCATGCGCCGTATTTTGGGAAAATATTTTAACAAAATGACAAAGAGCTATAGTCTAAACATGTGACGCAATTGCAAAGCCATGTACATCTGTTCCTTATCTCATAAGAGACACAAGGAGTTCTGTCTGTATTTTGGAGAATGTTAAGGCAGTTGACGAAACAACATTGCTTTAGCTAGAATCTGTTGTAGACATGCTTTTTCAGGGTAAAGTAAAAACCTGCTTGCAAGTTTTTTTATAAGAACATCTAGCTTTGATTTCAGCCTCGATTTGTTCTTATTTCTGGATTGATTTTGACAAACTTGCTATCCCTCACCTTTCTCAAAAACATCTTTAAAATGTGTTTCAGGTCAAATGCTCAACGCCTGCGTTTTCATTTTGTACTTAACCCAAGTCATTTCTGAGATACCATAACAATTTAACCCTAATCTTAGCCAGACGCTTCTTGTAAAGGTTGTTCTTATAAAGAACCTTCAGGTTGTCCTTTTTTGAATTTGAGCATAGCAAAAGTTCTGGAATCCAATATCTCAAAATAATGCAAGAAAGGGGTTTACTGGGATATTCAAAATACACAGAACAGTTATGCATTTAACTTCTTAACTCATAGCTTCTGTCGTCCTACTGGTTTTTATTAAACTTATAAAGTATTTTTAGACAAGGTTATTAATACTTTTAGCCAGGATTTTTTCAAAGAGGTGTCTCTTGAATGCTTGTTTTTTTCTCGAATTTAAGCTCAAAATATTTTGTCCTGTTTCTTGCCGCGAAACTATCTTCGATATTTTTCTCAAAACTTTCCTTCCAGACGATATTTTGCTGAAAGTTGAAACTTAATTTTTGATGAAAAGATTATTATTTAGTGCTTTAATCATTAATGTTGTTGTATGAAACATTTTTTATTCTTGTCATAAGAAATATTTTCCATTTTGTGTTTCTTGATTTCAAGTTGTTGATTCCAATCTTGTACAAAACGCAACTCTCAGTCTCGAGTTTTTTCTTGTCCCTTCTTGCAAAATTGTTAATCCTTATAGATAGTGCAGCAAATTAATTTTTCTATTTTTTTTCCAGCTCAAATTCAAGAGAAGATGATTTAAAATTACCTATCTTGGTTCACGATGTCTCTTCACTCTTGGTTCAGTTTGTTTTAACATGGCCCACGTGGGTGTCTTTTGGTGAGTTGTATGCTTTTATGACTTCAAAACAAAAATTTATCTTAAAATTGTTAACTCTTTTGCCCCTGGAAGAGCTATGTGACTCGTTGAGAATATTAGAAAAACGGAAACGCATCAGGGGGTAAACATTATCAAAAACGTTATACGTTTGATGGCCTATAAACTTAAGGAAAATTGCTCGATTTTTGTATTCTAACGATTTCTGTGCAGGATAATATGCTAACTTAGATTATGAAATTTATCTTAATATATATGTATGTTATCAGTGATTTTATTCGAAATGTTGATGAAAAGTGTTTTTAGGAACAGCTGCAAACGTAAAAAGAAAACGTAAAAAATGGACCAGCCTTTCGATACATTTTTGTTTTAATCTCCTTCCAGAAACGCTCATGGCTACCGAATGGCATGACAAATTTTGACCAAATAACCATGATATTATGCAAATTAACTTTACGTCTATCCAATATTTATTTAAACAAATCCAAAAATCCATTGACATGATCCAAAAAACACAACAGTGACATGATCCAAATATCGTCAAACAGAGGCGAATTTTTTTGCAATATTGAAATTGACACACTAGTTTCAAAGCGATTATCCCTCGAGAACAAAACAAAACTCTCTCAACTGGAAAACGATAACAAACAATGTTGTGGAGGCGATGTTTTCATTTTCGAGTTGAATGAGTTTCGCTTTGTTCGCGAATTCGCCTCTGTTTTATCAGTTTGATCACCTGTAGCATAAGGTTGAAAAATACATTGTTATTGTTCTAAGTTCTATGTGTAACGTTAGTGAATGATGACGTAATTTCAAATTGATAATCGTAATTTTGAGCTATACTTTTCGAAACCTTACAATTTTTAAAGCTTTCAATTCAGCAAATGACATTTTCACATCATAATTATAACATTTCTAACAATACGAAGCGATGTCAACTTGCAACAACGTGATTTGTTTATTTATCATAACTTTTATACCATGCATCAAAACCAGGTCGCTTTTAAACCCCAACAAATTGCATTGTTTTTAATGTGCTTGGGGAATTTTTGACAGTGGAACAATTAATTTGGCCCTTGTACAAGACAACTTAAAATGACCTTGATTGGTAACACACTCGAATTTTTATGATTTTTCAAGTGTCAGACCTTTTATTAGGTCACCCGGCATAGAAAAAGATACCAAGACACTGTTTATTTGTGATTTACTTCATTATTCTTTTTATCAAAAAGTTGCAACTCAATGACATTATCTCAATTCTAGCTCAGTTTCAATGTCTAGTAAGAGTTCTCTTTAACCTTCAAGTTGTTCAGGTAAGTAATCTGTCTCTTTTTGCTCATGTTTATGAATCCGTTAATAAGATGTTCGGGCCTCCATATATACGGAATACGTTGTATGTGATATAATTTGTTCCTCTTTTACGTGTGATTATGAGGATGGACTTTTAAAGATAAACCCAAAGTTAAACTCAATGAAACCAAAAATAGATGATTTATGCTGCTGTAATCTGCTGAAATTACTACATATTTTTTGAGAAAGCCATTAACGTTGGCTTTTCGTTAGTATAGCTCAGGGATTATTAAGTAGAATTTGCCAAACAAGGTATCAATCTCTTAGTAGACGTTTCCAAACAAGACAATATAACGTTGTTGTCCCGGACAATTGTGTTGCAGAGTTGTCTCCCCACAGAGCATCAGGAACTGTTTTTTATCTCGATTAGCTGTTTTTGTTGATGTAAACACATATTTCGTAAACAGAAATAATGCAACGTATTGACAAAAATATTCATATTATTCGAATAGAAACTAACAAAATAAATCATATATTTACATTAGACTTTAGTTTATTTACATTTGAAAAAGTTTAGTTGTGATGGCTTGAGAAAGTTATAAATGTACTTACACTTTGCATTGCAAAAATGATGTTTTTGCGTTCGATGTTTGGAATCACTGTGGGAATTCACAAGAGTTGTTCTCGTTCTCACCATTTAAAACTTTGTTTCAGAAAACTTGTTGTTTAAAACATGGTACCACTATCACGTTCTTGGCGTTTTTGCACCCATGGCAAAGCAAACTATACATGCCAAAGCAAACTTGGACCCTGCCACTATCACGTCTGTATACAACAGATCTATGCGAAAACAACTGGAAAGTGAAAACATCTCCTCCGCGACATTGTTTGTTTTCGTTTTCTTGATGAGAGAGTTCTGTTTTGTTCTCAAGGCATAATAATTTTGAAACTAGATAATTTTGAAACTAGTGTGTCAATTTCACTATTGTTACAGAATTGGTCTCTGTTATCCATTTTAAGAAATGAGACAGTGTAAACATGATTTCCACTCATGACTTCTTTTTTCTAGGACCCTGTTTAAACTTCTTAGAGCCGTAAAACGTAATCAATGCAGACCTTAATTTTTTGTGTTTCGCTCTTTTACAGGCATTTGTTGGCATATGTTTAAAGTCACAAGATGACGAATTTCATTCTTGGGAAAGTCGTGGCAGATCATTCAAAGTGAGTAAATTTTGTATGAGTATACATCATCATCATCATCATCATTTTTAGTCGAGAATGCAAAAAGTTCACATACAAATGGATAAAATAAAATTGGATATAAAAACTGCATTCTACACGACCCAAGAGAAGCAGAGCTTATCTGGCTTGGGCTGTAAATAATAATACTAATAAGTCTAAATACAATAAATCTCAATACATATTTGTTAACAAACATTTTAACACAAAACAGCAACAGCAAGAACATGTAATATGGTTAGTAATTATGAATAATATAAAAGATAATATTTATGAAGATTATAAAGATTATATAAATACATATTTGGATACATGTGGTTTTAATAGTGTTGTGAAGTTCTAACATTGGTTTTGATTAGTATTTAGAGATATCAGTTTTTTTAAAGTTGTATTGAATCTAGTCGGTTTAGAAATAGTTTTAATAGATTTGGGGAGTTCTTTCCATAGAAGCGCACCTTTGTTTAGTATCATTCTATCATCACATTTTTTATGTGATTTAGTGATTATGTCGTTAGTTCTTTGTCGTGTGTTGTGCTTATGTTTGGTGTCAAATGTTTTTAAATAGTTTTTAAATACAGCTGGAAGTTCATCCTCATTAAAATGCATACGATGCATAAATTTAATTATTTTAAATTCGTAAAGATCCTTTAGCATCATAAAATTGGTTTCTTTGTGCAAAGCTTTAGTTTAGTATCTACAATCTTTAAGCATCAGGACTCTTAGAATTCTATTCTGTAGTATCTGAAGTTTATTTAGTTATTTATTGGCAGCGACGCCATAAGCATATGATATTTTAGAAAGCACTAGAGAGTTGCAAAGTGCCATAGGACAATTTTTTGGAACAAAATATCTTATTTTTGAGAACACTGATGCAAATTTTATTGTATCCGTTTTTATTTTAGTAAAATGATTTTCCCAGGAAAGGCAGTTATCTAGTTTAACTCCACGATATTTTATTTCTGAAGATTCTTTACATCTAATAATATTTTATTTGAATTCTTTTCTGAATTTTTTAATTTTGCTGCAAGCAATAAGGATGCCATTCAGTCGAGATTATAATCCAAGCACGCAGGTTAAATTGAGAAGCTTTCAGTACTCGGGCAAAAATATTAAGAAACTTTTGAAATTTTATTTCTTTGTAAGAGGTTAAATTAACCTGCTCCTTCCCCTTGCAGCACTAAATTTGCTGATAAATAAAAAGGCTAAAATATACAACAACTGCTGTAATGACCAGTGGTATAAAATGTAGATAACCTTTCCAACAATTTGAGATTTTGCAGCAAATTACACGTTGCTGCAGTAAACAATGGCAAAAAATTGAAATATTTGTTGAATCTTTTTTGGCCAGCCTGGGGGACTTTTGTAAAAAAAAACAAGATTGCGGTTTCAAACAGGACGATGCGATTTGCGATTTTAAAGAATAGATTTTACACACTGATTGCACTCAATCAAATCAAAACAAACAAAGACATCTAAATTGTATGATTTAATTTATTGTGATTTGCTTGGCTGCGTTGATGGTGTTGAAATCTTTTCTTTACGGTGACAAATCGCATTGTCATGTTTGAAACCTCAGTTTTCTGTTTTATAAAATTTCGCTCTGTTTATATTTAGCCAATTTTTGGAAATTTTCAATCACTAGTCGCGTGTTGGCGGCTGGTCATTCATGTTAGTAACCAAAACGACTAGTGTAGCCACTCTATTCTGCATTCTTAAAAGAATCTTTAACTGGAAAAGATAGCATTTTGGAATTAAATCTTTTTGAAACGAAACAGTTTCAAGAGAAAAATTATTTCAAGTTTAATATTTACATGATATAAGTTCTCAACGTCAATTTTGAATATTTTAAAGAATATTTTCAATAATTGCTCAGCCTATAGCTAATGGTGTTAGCTACATGCAACTATATTAATTTTTCTTTCAGGACAAAAGCAAGCATGACACATATGATATATTGGGAATAGTAGCAGCATCATTATCTGTGCTAAAAGGATCTTTAGAACAACATGATGATGAAATGACCGGAGTTAGTTGATTTTATATATATCTAAATAATATATTAATATTATTATCTACCTTACTTTAAAGTTCTCTGGAATGTTGGATTAGAAAGTAGAAGGTATGCATGGATAACTAAAGCCACACAAGGGCTGTATAGCCTTACTTTAGGGGAAAAGGAATCAAATCGAAATGAGCGAATTTAACCAAAATTGTTAAGGTTCAAGCTTTTTGTCGTAGGTTGTAATTTTTGTAGTTATACATTCTTTAACACATTTTATAGGTGCTCTTAAAAAAGGTCTTACCATTTCATTGGAAACATCAACAAAAGTACAATAAGAAGCAATCAAGGATCTTCCGGATAACCCAAACGAAACTATTCCCGTTTTCAGGGCTGTGGCTTGAAATCTTTGAGACTACAAATCTCAAATTATACACAAAGCAGAGTTTGAGGTATCATCTAGTTGTCTGCAATCACGTTTACATGGCCAAAACTGAAAAAAAGAATAGCCTCGAACCTTTTATCTAATTAAGAAACCATATTGCGTTTCCAGTACACATTTTGACATTAACCTGCTTGCCTCTATTTTGACTTATGGAGTTTGATTAGTGAATCTTTTCAAATTTTAATCAATTTAAATGCCATTAAAGCAAGCATGTTGTTTTAGATAAATATTACTCTCGCGAATTGATATTTATTAATTCTCACGAATATTTAAGTTCACGAATTAAGGCAATTTTACTTTCAAATTTTGGACAAATAAATGTCGTCGCAGATGACTGGGTGATATTCCAAACTCTAAATTTGTTCTTCAGACGTCGTTTTATGCACAATCTGAGGTTTTTGGTCTCACTAATTTCAAACTACTTCCTTTCAAACAGGGATGGTTTTTTTCATCACCCGGTACACGTTTCTAATTTAAAAACGTCAACTTGAAGTTTGCTGCAAATGTATCTATAATCGATTGTATATTCACTAAGATATGGAAGTTAAATTATGTCAAAGTAAAAGAATTTATATTATGCAAAGTCCTCTGGTTTTCCCTTCGACATAATTTCGAGATTTCGACTTCCATATCTTGGTAAATATACAATCGATTTTGATGAGATATTCAGCAAACTTGAAGTTTATGTCTCTATTTTAAAAATGTATAACGCCTTGATTGCTTACTGTTATACTTTTCTTGGTATTTGTAATAAAACAGTGAGAACTGTTTCAAATACATCCAGTCTATGGTTTGCCCTCTCTTTTGAGTTATACATTTTAAAGTTTAATATTGTACTTTTTCAATGCAGATCAGCTATTCAGTACTGTCACCACAAGCCATAGAACTACAAGTCAAAGACTTCTGTGTGCCATTTTTACGGCTAGCTGCCATGTTATCACATGTATTATTCCAGACTCCGCTTGTGGAGAAACAGGTTAGACTTCTTATAAATACCAGAACGAATGAAAATTGGTTGATTTTCTACAATTAGAGTTTCTTCATCGGTTGTGACACTTCTTTATCGGATTTTTATTGTTGAATGGTAGTCCGCGATTTCAATGGCGAATCACTGACGAGAGTAATAAAGTTAAAAATATTTCAAAGTTAAGTTGAAACTTGATCATACTTATTTCACATTTTAATTCTTACCTCTAAAATCTTTAATTTGAAACAAAAAGTTTTGAAAATGCCTCTTGTTGAAGTGAAGGCACATGGCGACACAAAACCAACACTGTGTCTATAAGGGAAGGCAGACAGCGGCACTATTCTACATAATGAAGCCATAGGGTGACGTCATTCTACAGTATACAATGGCAATTGATCTCTGTTGACAAAAACTCTTTCTACTGGAAACGAGTCTATGAAGAAGTTATGGGCTGCACAAATTATATCGAATTTAAGATTCTAGAACTATGAATTTAAATATGAAATATAGTGTATGATAAGTTTTCAACTGAACTTTAATGTATTTTGAATTTTCTTACGCTCGTCAGTGGCTGTCATTAGAAGTTGTAGCTTTTTTGTCACACACAGAGAGGGTAGCGTTTATTCGGAAAGGGTCGCTATCTTTAGATAACGAGCATCTGTATAATTTTTAGGTTTGCATTCTGTTGTGAAAATAATTTCGTTCATGTAATTTGAGACTTGGCTTTTATAAGAGGAAATAATAGATATATTTTTCCTTTATCCAGGATCATGAAGAATTTTCGAAGCTTATAGCATTCTTTGGCTTGGTCGAGCAGAACCCAAATGCCAGTCAACTTCCAGAAATATTACCAAGTCAGTGTCTCGATATGGATTATTATGACACGATAATTTCATCGTGGTGCATGAAATTTCAGTTTGAACTTTTAGAATTTGAGAGGAAGAAGAGTGGCAGCAGTGTGGTTAGTTAGAGAAATTATTGTGTCGAATATAACTCTATTGCTCTTGGAAATTCATATGACTTGAATTAAGTTGATTTCTATGTGCTTCCTCCTGCAAAATAAAATTAAAATATAATTTGTCTCCTCTCAATTGGAAATAATTCCGGGCGTGAAAGAGTTAATTTGATTGCGCTATCCATTTGCATAGTTAATGCTTAAACTGGAGATTCATGTTAATTTATACAACCAAGAGAGCCTGAAACCTTACGCGGGTTTTGCAAATACTATGCAAAAACATAAATATGAAACTTTTCGTAAACACGTCTATTAAACAGCTTGATAACGTACGAGCAATTTGTGACCTCGATTATTAAAAACGCAAATGTAACAGCTATCGTCACCAATATTTTAAAGTTTTTTCAGTGAAAACAACGTGTTTTGCTATTGAAGCGTTTCAGGCTTCTAGTTGAAAAGTGTCATCGATTTCAAGTCGGTCAGTTTTCTTTCTTTCAAATCTGGTAAACAAAAGACTAGAGAACATGGAAAATTAAACAAAGGTAGCATCTTTTTAGAATTTCCCTAAAAACAAACAAAGCAAACTTTAAATTCTTGATTTTCAGATAAAATGTATCTTTGATTCCTTTATTCTATTATGTCTTATTGAATGAAGAGGAAAAATTCTTGCTCAAAATTGTAGTTCTATAGAAAAACAAGAATTCTAGGAATTTAGCTTTAGAGAAATTGTTTACCTTTAGAGAAATTGCTTCCCTTGTCGAATTATGGGTTTGAAAGGAGCGAAATTGACTGACTCGAAACTCATGACACTTCTATTGCCAATCTTGTTGTTTTCGCTGCAAAGAACTTTTAGACATAACGTTTCTAATTTTTGGACTACTACATTTCTAAATTAAAAATTTTTGGACTAACCATACACTTTTGGACTACATTTCAGTTTTTAATAATCGAAGTCACAAATTACTCGTATGTTATCAGACTGTTTAATAGATGTGTTTACGAAAAGTTTCATATTCACGTTTTTGAATAATATTTGCAAAGCCCATGTAAAGTTTTTTTGGGACACCCGGTATTATGTGACTTTATGTGACAATCTAGAGGCTCGCTTTACGAGTTTACTTGTTTCAAAAGTGAGAATGAACTAATAATGAAGAAGGTGATTGATCCAATTCAAGGCGACTATCCATTTAGGGAGATTATCCATTAAGGGCGACACCATTCTAGGTAAATGACTATTATTACATTATGCAACCATGTATTTACTTTCTGTGATAGTAGCAACCATACCCTTACTTTATGCAAGTTACGAAAATTGCAACTACTCCCCTCTTTTCCTCTCCCCACCCGTCTTTCCCTCTCCCCACCTCTTTTTTCCTCTCTCCCTCCCCCTCTTTTCCCTCCCTTTTTCATAGAGCATGTATGCAGGCTACCACGACATTTGAATTGATTGCTGTGCCGCTTATTTTATACTTTTCTTATTTTAATTTTTTTAATGGCAGGATATTTTACCTACAAGTCAGAGTTGGCCGTTTCCAAGGTTGCTGCCATTACCGAATTCGTACGACAGGTAGTTACATTAATTTACATGTTACATTTTATTGCATCTTACACTGTACACAATTAAATTGCAGTGTCTTTGTTAAGCTGTTTAATGCGTGTGTTTTTCACAAGTTATCTTTTCAAGATCATATATGGCGTACAATGGTCATGTGTTTGAGCTTAGGGAGTCTTGGGCCCTATTTATATGAGGAAACTCATTCCGCTTTCTAGGCTATAAGATGAGATCCCTCCTTTCCATGTAGAGTCCTTTATATTTTTCATCTTTGGCTTAAATGGCAGACGAGCGACGGTAAGATCCCACTTTACGAGATAGGAGATCACAGTCAGATGGGATGAAATTTCCCCTGTGAGCGCTGCAAGGTAGGATAAAACTATGAAGATGGAATCAAAACATCAGTTGCACCCATTTACTTTAGCTTTCTGTTTAAACTGTTCCCATCTCTCAGCTTCTAGCTAAGGTGGGTTGATTTGAACAGACCCAAGATTTAATTGGCTTTGTATATGAATGTGTATGTGTTTGTACTTGAGTGCTTTGCAAAGAAGAGTAGAGTAGGTTCCGCTAATAGGAAATTTATTTATAAATTTCAGTCTATTGTTGAACAACAAAACCATTGTTTGTATTTTTTTGCAATTATCTTGCCATTGTGTTTTCCGCACTTGAACAGACCGAAGATTTGTTAGGCCTACACGTTTTTCTATAAGAACACCTAGCTTCGGTTTCAGCCTGAACTTGTTGTTACGGCTGATTTTTACAAATTTCAATCTATTTTTGGACTTCAATACTGGTTTGCCATTGCATCACTATCTAGGTTTCTTTTGAGTGTTCCTTATACTACAAGCATGCTTTCCAAACGTAAATAAAACGATTTTAAGCCATTGATGCTCACTGTATATTGATTATAAAGTAGTTCCCCGCAACTAAGAAACCAATTTTTAGCATTAGAATTATTAGATTTCATTTGCGAATGAAAGCTCGACTGAAGTAAGTAAGTAAGTTATCAGAAACTTTTCTCAAATTAACAATAGGAGAACAATATAAACTATTTAATCTGATAAACCAATTTCTTAATTGCATGGTTTTTCCGTACAGTCAATACCACATTTTATATTAAAGACTTGATCATTATGTTGCATTTAATCGAGCGATTTTTTTGCAGTTTGTTTCAATTTTACCGCAAAAAAAAATGCAAAACTTGTGATAAAACGCCAGATGATCCTGCTGTTTGTTTAGTTTGTGGTGCATTTCTTTGTTTTCGAACACCTTGCTGTGCTGGCACTGGTGTGTATGAATGTGTCAGGGTGAGAATTTCTATTAACCAAAATGTCATGTCATTATTCGTTCATTTGTTTGTTACTTTATGCATTAATAATTTATTTATTAAAGTAATTTATTTATTTATTCATATCCGTATCCATATTCATTCATTCATTTTTATATTCATTTATTCCACTACGTTTTAATTCGTTATTTTCAAGGCTACTTCAGCCTAAAAATGTAAACTAACTCACTGATGATTGAATTTTAAACTTTTCCTAATGCCAGTGGATGTTTTTTCTTAAAAATAAAAATAATAAATCTGATTGCGAAGTTTGTAAATTACACATTTGAAATGTTTATTTTTAACTCAAAGAATGGTAATATGTGATAGAACATTAATATCAGAAATATTACTTTATAAAGTCAAAAGTTCGGATAAAAGTTCTCTTAATTTTAGATCAATTAATACAAGTATTGTCATTTCGTTTCAGCACTCTTTGCAGTGTGGCTGTGGTACTGGTGTGTTTCTCAGTATACTGACTTCCGCGATTGTTATCATCCGCTCAGAAAGAGCAAGCTTTTGGGGTTCGGTTTATTTAGACAGCTTTGGTGAAGAAGACAAGGATCTCAAGTAAGTTTTTGAAGATGGTTTTATCGTTTTTCAATTAGACTTTCAACTTCAGATCACGATTTATAAGAAATTGATTAGAAACTTTGGTTTAAGTCAATAGAAGAAGTGGTGAATGCCATGGGACTGGACAATCTGAAGATAATTATAGCTATTCCTCCAATCAAATGTGACAAACTGAAGGAGCGTATTTGTTCATGTGATTGCTTTCCAGGTCAAGACCCGTTGCGCTGCGCTGCAGAACACAATTTTATTTTAAGAAGCTGAGCCATTTGTATCTGTCAATTTACCTTAAAGCATTAGTTCATTATTAAAATTATTTCATGACATTGAAACATTCTTGACTTATTCATATTCATACATCAAAAATATGTCAGAAAGACTAAAAATACCGCATGATTAATTAAACGAATGATTGCAGTCCATACCTCCATTTCCGTTGCTCATTTTGATAACTGAAGCCCGCTAAGCCTCGTAACAAATACTTTTGTATAATGATAAACAGAATTTGCTATAAATTCTGAAGTAAACATTTTGCAATGGAGATAAATGGAGACGGCCCTGCACCTAACCCCTCCCCATTAACGGCCAAATGCTGTGCTACAAAATATGAAAACCGATTGTTGATGGCCTCTGAAATTAAATGCAGAAATGTTTTGCCGTGGTAAGTATGAATTTTGATGGTATACAGAAATAGGATAAGATTGGTTTCAAGTCGTCATTCATTCATTCATTTTTTTTCTTAATTTTTTTTATTCTTTATACAGGGTTGATACATAATTTATGCTGATAATTTAAAAGGGTTTTGCAACCTAAATTTACCCCTCAATTTTATTTATTATTCTGAAAATGTGACCTTTTCTCGTCAATTT